>CM041777.1:232441384-232627253 GCA_023374045.1 Limonium bicolor
CCTTTTGGGTTCTGATTCTTCTGGGCCTGAGGCTGGTACTTTTGTTTCTTGTACCTTCCTTGCCCTTGACTCTCCGAGCTCTTACCAGTATTCTTCCTCTTAGCATTCTCCTCGTCCCTCAGCTGGACGGTTATCTCAACCTTAGCAGCGGCGTGATAGCACTCCTACTTTCCACAGTATTAGTCACTCTCATTTTTCCATAATCTAAATCTTACTCATTACTTACTCAAATCTCAATCATTCTTATTACCTACAAGGTAGTGTAACTCGTCGGCCCCATGCCGTAGCGGAGTCGATGGCTAAGCCCGCCATAGAAGCGGTCTACCAGGATCTGGTCTGAATACCCAAGACCTGGCAGAAGACGGAGAAAGGTGGTGAACTCTGAGTAATACTCGTCCACCGTCATCTTGTCGGTCTGCTTAAGCGCATCCAACTGTAAGCGCTTCTTCGTCTGGACATGGGCGGGGTAGTACTTTGCTCGTAGCAAGGCGGTGTACTGCTCCCAGCCGAACTCTGGATTGGCGACATGCTCGGCCCTCACCAGCTTCCACCAATCGCCTGCCGCCCCTTCTGGTAGAAAGCAGCTAGACGCACCTTGATCCCAGCAGGGACATCAAGGGTCTCAAAGGCGGTCTCCAGCTCGGAGATGTACGCCTCAAGCTTGGCGGGATCGGTCTCCCCCTTAAAGTGTGCGGGTCGAAGGTCTGCAAGACTCTTCACCCAATTTGGTTCCCTGGGTTGTGGCGGTGGAGGTGGTGCACCCACACCAGGCTGGTAGCCCATGTGCCCTAATGCGGTAGCCACGATCTCGGCGATCATCTGCCCTCCCGCTATCCCTGAAGCATCATCGCCCTGGCCACGACCTCGGCCTCCTCTAGGACGTCCTGCCATCTGAACAAGCATAACTCACATTAGATTCGTATCCACCACTGTTTCGGTTAACGAATTTGTAACGTCCGTAGAAGGTAAAGACGATCCACACTCATTAGTGGTCATCTGACTCTACTCACTCTAACTTCTCACACCCTAAACCCATCACTTATACCTTAACTTATATCCTAACTCGGTGGTTACTCATATCCGGTATTTCTTGATCAGAGCGTAACTACGCTCTGATACCACTTTTTGTAACACCTCATCCAAAGCCAATCGTGGTTATCGCAAAACTGAACACTTAATTGGACTCGTCACAGCGGAAATAACAACACCTGGACCTTGCCACGGTCTGATCGTTAGAGTATACCGGCCTTAACAATTACAACACTTATCCAAAATACATAACCAACCCAAAACATCACCATCCATAATACCAACAACCAACCGAGTATAAGTAATTAAGTCATAATCACAACCTTACATCAGTTTAAATATCAACAGACGGGTGCACAAGCGCAACCCGTACACAAAATAAACATCCCATCCTAAGTCTAACCGCTCCTACTCTCGTGGTGTGTCCTCATGGGTCTCTTACCTGCAAGTGTAAAAACAGCCCCCAAAGGGGGTCAGCACGAATGCTGGTACACCCTCTCATGCCCCCCAAGCTAACGGGGCTACGACGACTAATTGTCGATAGCATGGAAATTGATTACATACACAAGAATGATATGAAGTAATAACAATAATCCACAGATGAACATGCATAGTTCACAATCAATGAACGACTCAAGCGTCCCCTTATCAAGTGGGTTAGTACCCCCTCCTCAGTCCTGATTTCCTTAATCTCAGTTCCTTACCTTACCTTAATCTTATTCTCAACTTAATCTCAGTATGCAAACCGTTCCTGGAAGGGAATGGTTGTAGCTTAATTCAAACCTGGGATTTAGGTGATCCCACCGCACCATCTTAATGCCACCTACTCTGGACGGGAGTCCAGCGTAGCTGAGCCGGCAACCGGCCCTAGGCTACAAGTCTGAAGACAAGTCCTTAAGCGGAGGGCGGATCTGATTCAGATACCGTCCCCCCTTTCCTTAGCATGCATGACCGGAGTTCGGTCCCGGGTTTCCTCACTCAAGTTCCAGTTAGTAGAGATCTTAATCACCATGTGCTAGCTAAGCCTTAACGGGCATTAACCAACAACCACCAAAACTTAACTCTTATTCTTAAGTCAGTAAGTACTAAACTTGGTTAGTAACAATCTCAAGTCTCGCGGGTTAGTGCAAAGGTAACACATACACAACGAGAACAAATATAACCAGTTGCATGCTTTATCTTGTTTTAGTCATAGCAATTAAACAGATAGCACACAAGCCGAGGGACACCTCGTTAGCAAGCAGGTCACAAGAAAGATTGTACCGTTCACCGTCGATCGTCGTTTGTTTAACCTTCTCCGGGGTCCCAATTCACAAACCTAAAACATTGATTCATTTTTAGGCCATTAGTT
Organism: Limonium bicolor; assembly: GCA_023374045.1. Lineage (NCBI taxonomy): Eukaryota > Viridiplantae > Streptophyta > Magnoliopsida > Caryophyllales > Plumbaginaceae > Limonium > Limonium bicolor. The sequence goes on from CM041777.1 coordinate 232,443,765, forward strand.
ATTTGCACCTCACTAAACTCACTTAATCCCTAATGGTTCCCGATGAATATCCTCTTAAGTCCTTACCACTTACCCTTTTAAACTTAATCTTTTTAAACATTAAGGTTCTTACTTAACTTAACTTAATCCCATAGGTTCTTAGGGTCCTAATCTTTACTACCCTACCAATGACATACCTTATTACCAATTACCATCCTTAGAATTCCAAAATTTCTTTTTTTTTTTTGGGCTCGACCGACCTTACCCAAGGTCGGTCCATTCCAGAACATATTACCGTTTGAAAATTCTACCCCGACCGACCTTAAAAGTCCGGTCCCCAAGGTCGGTCCATTCCCGAGAGTTTTCCCCGAGGGAAATTTGAGCTCGACCAAACTTGTCAAGTCCGGTCCTATGTTCGGTCGATTCCAGAGACTTATTACCGTACAAAATTCTAGGCATGACCGACCTTGCAAGTCCGGTCCCAAGGTCGGTCCATTCCAAAGACTTAATTCCTTCACAAAATACAAGCCCGACTGAACTTGTAAGTCCGGTCCTATGTTCGGTCGATTCCAGAAACTTTCTCCGGCAGTGTAAACTGAGCTCGACGACCTTGCTGTACCCAGGTCCCTAAGGTCGGTCGGCTCCAGAACCTTGTTTCTAAATTCTCTTTTAACTCCAAACTTCTCCTCATATATCCTAATATTTATAACCTCATTTGGGCACCTCAAATACACCTTAAGCCAACCACTAAACACTTTAAATCACTCACCAACATCCACTTAAATCATTATGCATTTTTCCTTGTAACCATGCCAACACTTGTAACATTTTCCACTAGGTTTCTAGGTGGTGGTTTATACTTAATGTAACCACTATGCCAAATGTTTCCCCACCACTATAACATCATCTCCCAAGCATCTTTCACCATCTAAAACTCTTTTATGCATTTACTTAAAGTTCCTTCACAAGCTTATGCTTCCATCCATCAACACATTATTTCCTTCCTAGTTGTTTACCAACATTTGCCTAAGTCCTAGATACTCAAATACATTCTCTTGATTCCTAAATCCTTCATAGTGATGCCTAAGTCATTATAGCTCATTAAAACACTTTATCTCACCCCTTTTTCATCAAAACAACCTCTAAAACTTCCTAGTACTTCCTTAGTCATTAAATCTCCTTAGAACATCTAAAACACTTAAATTCTCCTTTAAATTTTGCCATGGGTTCTCTAGTATATAGTACATCCTAACACTTAGGTTTTTCTCCATCAAACAACCAATATCACTCAAATTCTCATCACAACACCTTAACACACAATTTACACCAAAACTACACCATATCATCATATAGTGCATAAACTTAAATGCTTGGCACTTAGGCCCTTAAATGGCAATAATCTTAACCACTGAATTTCCACATATATTTGCCTTTAACCTGAGAATACACACAACAAGGCTCCCATTAAAATAAAATGCTTCTTGTACTTCACCTTGATATTCTTAAACTATCTCTTTTTCCTCATTTGCTCCTTAGTCACAAGTTCACAATCATGATCATTGTTTTTCCTAGGTCATATATAACCCTTTTCTAATGTAAACTCTACACTAAACTCACAACATATCTAAATCCCATTCCCTTAAACAACAAAACACCTTAAGGTAAGTAATTTACCTTGTTCTTTACAAGCTTTAAAAACTTTCTTCATTAGGTTTTTCCTTGCTCAATCTCGGTCACCAATATATATCTCCTTGCCAATGTTCTAACCAATATCCAATGACTCCAATGAGTACTAGATAATACATTAACCCTAAGGAACAAACCCTAGGTTAAAAATGTGCTTTAAGGTATTAAGGTGATTGTTTTACCTTGGTTTCTCAAGACAAGCTTGGATATGAAGCAAGAAGGACCTCCTCAATCCTTTGAAGAGTAAAAAACAAGCTAGAACAAGGCATTAAAATGAAGCCTCATGAGTATACATTTTCGGTCAAGAAGAAAAGTGATGGAAACCTAGATTTTCTTACACTTTCTTCACCTTAAGAGAATGGAGAAGCCAATGGAGTCTCCAAACATGAATTTCCTCCTCTAATGGTGGTTTGGCTTGGCACCAAATCAAAGCTCTTGGAGTTTGAAAAGATAGAAAGAGAGAGCTTGAGCTAACTAAGAGGAATATGTAATTTGTTTTGGTTTTGGAACTAAAATGAGTAAGTTGTGTGCAAGAGAAGGTGGAGCTAGCATGGATATGTGCTTCACGAATGGAGAAGGTAGAGAGCTTGAGAAAATCGTGGGAATAAGAGAGAATGAAGAGGTGAGGAGTGAGGTGAGTAAAATGAGATATTTATGTATAAAGTGAATAGTAGTTTCTACTTTATCCTATAATTTTCCTTTCTTATTTGCTTAATGACTAATAAAGGTGGTGACTCACCTTATAAAAACCGGCCCCCATTAAGTAACAAGGGTACTTAAGTCTTTGTTGACCAAATATCTCACTTATATTGACTTATGTTATAAGCTAGCTTAATTAATTTACTATTCACAAAACAAGGCACATTGTTGTGAAATTTTTGATTTCCCATTGATATAGACTTCTAAATGTGATACTATATAGTACACATGTTAATTAAAGAGTAATGATGGACATTTAGCCATTCAAAACTCATTTACAAGACAATTTTTCAAAAATGTGCTTTAAGACTCCTTAAGCACTTTTGTGTTTTAACTTGTTTTCAAGCTTGGTTTTCTTTGGTAATTGATTTAAAATGACCATTAGGATATTACTAAGGTCTTAGAACAATATTGGGTACTCACCCCAGTCTCCAAGCTTAGAGCACGTTTTTGCTTAAACTGCTCTTTTGGTGTTTCCTTATGTTTTCCTTGATTAGAAATGTTTCTTAATGTTTCTAAGGCATTATTAACCTCTTTATAACTTAGTTTATCATTTAAACACCATCTCTAAGTTTGGGGTATTTCAATCTACCCCCCTTAAAAGAACTTTGTCCCCAAAGTTCACATATATGTTTAACCATTCACGGTACTCAATTCCCTTAATCTTAACACCACATCTTATATTCACATTCACACATCTCAAGACTCAAAGGTCAATCTCAAATACAATACATTAGTATTATACATAACTCCAACTTAACACCAAAGTGTAGCAACTTACACAAATTCACATCTTAAACAACCAAACAAACGATAACAAGTTTGTTTCCTAACTCAAAAGCGAGGAAGCTCTACCCCCCTTAAAAGGGGGTACGCCCCGTACCCTATACAGACGATTTAGTCAGTAAACAAAGAAGGGTACTTCTCCCTCATCTTATCCTCTAATTCCCACGTGGCCTCTTCAACATCCTGGTTAGACCAGAGAACCTTCACCAGTCACGCTGACTTATGGCGAGTGTCCCTAGTCTTACTGTCCAAGATTCTCTGAGGAGTTTCCAATGATCTCATATTCGGTTCTAAAGTCAACCTCTCAGGTTCTAACACATGGGAGGGGTGGTGCATGTATTTCTTTAGCTGTGAAACATGAAAAACATCATGCACTTTACCCAGTTCAGCAGGTAAATTCAACCTGTAAGCAACCGGGCCCACCTCGTAATCTCATAAGGACCAACGAATTTCGGCTTAATTTGCACTTCTGCCCAAACCTGAATTCACCCTTCATCGGTGATGAGTGAAACTCGCAGAAATACCTGGTCGCCCACTGCGAACTCCAGGTCCCGTCGTCGAACATCAGCATACGACTTCTGCCTATCTTGAGCAGCTTTCATGTTCTCCCTGATTTGCTGAACTTCAGCCTTAACTTGCTCTAAGTACTCTGGTCCTATAATGACCGTCTCACTCGACTCATCCCAGCAGAGCGGTGTACGACATGGTCTACCGTACAACGCTTGAAAAGGTGCCATCTTGATCGAAGCGTGATAGCTGTTGTTGTATGAAAACTCGATCAGATGCAATTTGTCAATCCAACTGCCCTGGAAGTCTAAGGCACATGCTCTCAGCATGTCCTCGAGTGTCTGAATAGTACGCTCAGTCTGACCATCTGTCTGAGGATGGAACGCGGTACTCAGCTTGAGTTCTGTACCCAACGCTTCTCTGGTAGCTCTCCAGTACCTCGAAAGGAATCTGGTATCTCTATCTGACACTATGGTCTTCGGTATCCCGTGATGTCTCATGATTTCTTTCTCAAATAACTCAGCTAATTTGGTCACCTTCCAAGTATCCTTCATCGGTATGAATCGGGCTACTTTGGTAAGGCGATCCACCACCACCCATATCATGTTGAGACCTCCCCTAGCAGGTGGAAGCCCAACTACGAAGTCCATGGAGATATCATGGAACTTCCACTCCGGAACTGGCATCGACTGTACCATTCCGCCCGGTCGTCGGTGCTCAAATTTCACCTTCTGGCATGTGAGACACCTCAAGACGAACTCGGTAACATCTGTCTTCATCCCCGACCACCAGAAGTATCTCTTCATGTCTTTATACATTTTAGAGGCTCCCGGATGGATGGAAACTGAAGAACAGTGTGATTCTCTAAGTATACGGTCTTTCAGATCCGTGTTGCCCCGTGGTATGCATAACCGGCCCTTAAGTCTGATCAGATCATCATCATGAAGTCTGAAGTCGTATTTCTGACTCTCAAAGGTACCATCTGTCAGCTTCTGTCTGACCTCTCTCATGTACTCATCTGTCCTCTGAGCCTCTCGCACCTCATCAACCAAGCTGGAAAAAAACTAGCGAATGGAGTGAGTGTGCTCGACGGCTCAGGGCGTCTGCTACAACATTGGCCTTCCCTCTTTGTATTGGAGGTCAATGTCATAGTCTTTCAGAAACTCTAACCATCTCCTCTGTCGAAGATTCAACTCCTTCTGAGTGAATATGTATCTCAAACTCTTATGATCGGTGTAGATCGTCACACTAACCCCGTATAAGTAGTGGCGCCATATCTTCAAAGCGAAGACTACAGCTCCCAACTCCAAATCATGTGTGGGGTAGTTCTTCTCATGTTTCTTCAACTGGCGTGAGGCATATGCCACCACCTTGCCATGTTGCATGAGCACGCAACCCAGCCGGATGCATAACAATAAACCTCAACGCCCTCTGTACCGTCTGGAATGGTCAGAACCGGTGCAGTGGTCAGTGAGTCCTTCAAGCTCTGAAATGATTTCTCACAGTCAACCGTCCATAAGAACGGTGTATCTTTCTTCATCAGACTGGTCATCGGTTTCGCGACCTTGCTGAAATCCCTAACAAACCTCCTGTAGTAACCTGCCAGACCGAGAAAGCTCCGGATGTCGGTAACAGTCTTCGGCCTTGGCCAAGTACGTACGGCATCAATCTTTGCTGGATCCACTGAGATCCCAGCATCTGAGATGACATGACCTAGGAAAGAGACCTGGTCAAGCCAAAACTCACATTTGGAGAACTTAGCATATAGCTGGTTCTCCCTCAATATTTCCAATACTCTCCTCAGATGTTCCTCATGTTCAACCTTAGATTTCGAGTATATCAAAATGTCATCAATAAACACCACAACCGACTTGTCCAGCTGCTCCCGGAACAAGCGGTTCATCAGATCCATAAACTTCGCCGGTGCGTTCGACAAACCGAACGGCATCACTGTAAACTCATAGTGGCCGTATCGTGTCCGGAATGCCGTCTTCTCAATGTCTCCTCCTTAATGGCTATCTGATGATACCCCGATCTGAGATCAATCTTGGAAACACAGATGCTCCCTTCAACTGATCGAACAGATCGTCAATGCGGGGTAGTGGGTACTTATTCTTCACTGTCACTGCATTCAGCTCTCTGTAGTCGATGCAGAGGCGGAGACTACCATCCTTCTTCTTCACGAAGAGGACTGGCGCTCCCCATGGTGACACACTTGGTCTTATAAATCCCTTATCTAACAAATCTTTCAATTGTTCCTTTAACTCAGTCATTTCTGCCGGAGCCATACGGTATGGTGCCTTGGCTATCGGTCCGGTACCAGGTAGCAGCTCGATGGTGAACTCTACCTCCCGAGTGGGTGGCATGCCGGGCAGTTCCCGTGGAAATAAGTCGGGGAACTCCGACACTACCGGTAAGTCGGGGTCGAACTCAGGGTCTCTCTCTATGTCCTGTACATAGCAGAGGTACACTTTCCTTTCTCCTCAATTCCTTATACATTGCCATGGCGGTGATGATCTTAGTCGAAGGCTCTCGGCCTCTGGCGGTATGATATTGTTACCCCAGACGGACTCCTGAGCAGCAATCTATGCTCGGCGCAGAGGATACGTCCCTTGTGCCGCTCCAACCAGTTCATCCCGAAGATAACATCAAATCCTAGCTCTGAACTCAATAAAACTGACTGGAAAGTCTTCTCCCTTAATTCTGACAGTGGCTCCTCGGTAGTAACGAGTGCAACGAACCTTCTCCTTAGACGGGAGCGTAACCGTGAAGTCGGGTAGCTCATCAGCGTCTAGCCCCAACCTGCTCGCGAAGATGCCGAGACAAAGGTGTGCAAGGCCCTTGAGTCGAAGAGAACTGATGCCTCAATCCCATTAATCGGGAAGGTGCCGGTGAGGATAGTACCGCTGACGTCGGCCTGTGCCTCTGTAAGTATGCTTAATGCACCTTCCGTACCGAGTCCATAACCTAATTGTGTTCACAAGCTTCATGAGTATTGATGGTATAACAAGAGTCGTAACAATTTATATGAACAACACTGTTATTTTATTCATAACCATCCTGTTTACAACATGTGCTTTAATCTTACATCTCATTCTAACATTACATGGCTAATATTGTCTAAAGGTTAGGTTTAATCTCCCAGGTCTCATATGCGTCGCATTGATTACTGCTGACGGTGCTGTATTCAACTTGACTCTCTTAATCCCATGGTGTAACATCCTTGATTCTCCTCCCATAATTAATACATCTCCTGACTTAAGTACCAACTTATTCGCACGGTCCGCACGCTTCTGCTCGCCGTACAAAAACTCTGCATCATCCCCAATGGACCAAGACACTACGGGTATCCCTCTTTCGAGAGACTCCGTTGTCTCGTCCTTATCCTGGTGTAGTCCAAGTCGCCCATCCTTCTCGTAGAAGTTCACAATGCAAATGTCTGCTTGTATGTCTGGAATCGGTTCAGCTTCCAACTGCTGAGCGATTTCCACGACTTGTGTAATAATCGGATGGAACTCTTCGGGTATTCCCGGTGGTGAGACTCCATCTTGCATCCTCGTGGTTTGGTAACTCTTGGCATACGGATTCCAATCCTTGCCTAAGCTCATCATTTTTAATTTCATCCTTGCTCCCCCTGGGTACTCCGGTGTGTAAAACCTCCCGGTCCCATTCCTAGTTGATTGCATCTTCTGATGATGGCTATTTGTGCTTCGGGTGTCAGGTATCCCCTTAATAAAATCATACCTGGCGGATAACCTGACATTGTTCGGTTGGAAAGTCTATGGTTTCGATGTCGGTGTGCTCCGGGTTAGGTGTAGATGGTATTGGATAGCAGATGTTGAAGCTTCCTAAAGTGGTAGTAGGTTACATCTTACTTAAGTTCTAATCTCATCTTATTCTTACTTAACTCAATTATTCACCAAACATGCATGATAATGCGGTAAGCAGGTAGTTTTATTACTAAATGGTTATAGCGGTACCTGGCCTCGATGAGGGTTCAGGCTCATCATCCCGGTCCACCATGTGTAGTGTGGGTCCCGACTTCTGGGTCACCCGGGTTCTTGTCTGCCGCCTGCTGCACCTTCCTCTGACTGTCAGATCCAGCTCCCTGATCGGTCTTGCCCTTGCCCCTGGTATCGGGCCTATAGGCTCTGCTAGCAGGGTTCCGGTAACACTCATATGCTCGGTGTCCGTACACCCCACAAAAGTTGCACTCCACCTTGTTCCCCTTGCAATCGAGCCCGGGGTGGTCCTTGTGACACCACCTACAGATGTAGCGTCGCTGGTAGCCACCACCGGCTCCCTTCTCAGTCTCAGATCCTGATCATTCACAATGTCAATACTCACATCTCAAACGGTTACTAATTGTTTCTTAACTCATTCAATGCCAATCCCTTACCCTTTGGCGCCCTAGAGCGCAGGGGTGTAGCTGCGTAAGCATACGTCAACTTCAATGGCTCTTCCGGAGCCTTCTCCTTTTCCTCCTTCCCTTTTGGGTTCTGATTTTCTGGGCCTGAGGCTGGTACTTTGTTTCTTGTACCCTCCTTGCCCTTAACTCTCCGAGCTCTTACCAGTATTCTTCCTCTTAGCATTCTCCTCGTCCCTCAGCTGGACGGTTATCTCAACCTTAGCAGCGGCGTGATAGCACTCCTGCTTTCCACAGTATTAGTCACTCTCATTTTTCCATAATCTAAATCTTACTCATTACTTACTCAAATCTCAATCATTCTTATTACCTGCAAGGTAGTGTAACTCGTCGGCCCCATGTCGTAGCGGAGTCGATGGCTAAGCCCGCCATAGAAGCGGTCTACCAGGATCTGGTCTGAATATCCAAGACCTGGCAGAAGACGGAGCAAGGCGGTGAACTCTGAGTAATACTCGTCCACCGTCATCTTGTCGGTCTGCTTAAGCGCATCCAACTGCAAGCGCTTCTTCGTCTGGACATGGGCGGGGTAGTACTTTGCTCGTAGCAAGGCGGTGTACTGCTCCCAGCCGAACTCTGGATTGGCCACATGCTCGGCCCTCACCAGCTTCCACCAATCGCCTGCCGCCCCCTTCAGTAGAAAGCAGCAGACGCACCTTGATCCCAGCAGGGACATCAAGGGTCTCGAAGGCGGTCTCCAGCTCGGAGATGTACGCCTCAAGCTTGGCGGGATCGGTCTCCCCCTTAAAGTGTGGGTCGAAGGTCTGCAAGACTCTTCACCCAATTTGGTTCCCTGGGTTGTGGCGGTGGAGGTGGTGCACCCACACCAGGCTGTAGCCCATGTGCCCTAATGCGGCAGCCACGATCTCGCGATCGTCTGCCCTCCCGGTATCCTGAAGCATCATCGCCCTGGCCACGACCTCGGCTCCTCTAGGACGTCCTGCCATCTGAACAAGCATAACTCACATTAGATTCGTATCCACCACTGTTTCGGTTAACGAATTTGTAACGTCCGTTGACGGTAAAGACGATCCACACTCATTAGTGGTCATCTGACTCTACTCACTCTAACTTCTCACACCCTTAACCCATCACTTATTCCTTAACTTATATCCTAACTCGGTGGTTACTCATATCCGGTATTTCTTGATCAGAGCGTAACTACGCTCTGATACCACTTTTTGTAACACCCAATCCAAAGTCAATCGTGGTTATCGCAAAACTGAACACTTAATTGGACTCGTCGTAGCGGAAATAACAACACCTGGACCTTGCCACGGTCTGATCATTAGAGTATACCGGCCTTAACAATTACAACACTTATCCAAAATACATAACCAACCCAAAACATCACCATCCATAATACCAACAACCAACCGAGTACAAGTAACTAAGTCATAATCACAACCTTACATCAGTTTAAATATCAACAGACGGGTGCACAAGCGCAACCCGTACTCAAAATAAACATCCCATCCTAAGTCTAACCGCTCCTACTCTCGTGGTGCGTCCTCATGGGTCTCTTACCTGCAAGTGTAAAAACAGCCCCCAAAGGGGGTCAGCACGAATGCTGGTACACCCTCTCATGGCCCCCAAGCTAACGGGGCTACGACGACTAATTGTCGATAGCATGGAAATTGATTACATACACAAGCATGATATGAAGTGCAATAACAATAATCCACAGATGAACATGCATAGTTCACAACAATGAACGACTCAAGCGTCCCTTATCAAGTGGGTTAGTAACCCCCTCCCAGTCCTGATTTCCTTAATCTCAGTTCCTTACCTTACCTTAATCTTATCTCAACTTAATCTCAGTATACAAACCGTTCCTGGAAGGGAATGGTTGTAGCTTAATTCAAACCTGGGATTTAGGTGATCCCACCGCACCATCTTAATGCCACCTACTCTGGACGGGAGTCCAGCGTAGCTGAGCCGGCAACCGGCCCTAGGCTACAAGTCCGAAGACAAGTCCTTAAGCGGAGGGCGGATCTGATTCAGATACCGTCCCCCTTTCCTTAGCATGCATGACCGGAGTTCGGTCCCGGGTTTCCTCACTCAAGTTCCAGTTAGTAGAGATCTTAATCACCATGTGCTAGCTAAGCCTTAACGGGCATTAACCAACAACCACCAAAACTTAACTCTCTTATCTTAATCAGTAAGTACTAAACTTGGTTAGTAACAATCTCAAGTCTCGCGGGTTAGTGCAAAGTAACACATACACAACGAACAAATATAACCGGTTGCATGCTTTATCTTGTTTTAGTCATAGCAATTAAACAGATAGCACACAAGCCGAGGGACACCTCGTTAGCAAGCAGGTCACAAGAAAGATTGTACCGTTCACCGTCAATCGTCGTTTGTTTAACCTTCTCCGGGGTCCCAATTCACAAACCTAAAACATTGATTCATTTTTAGGCCATTAGTTATTTGCACCTCACTTAACTCACTTAATCCCTAAAGTTCCCGATGAATATCCTCTTAAGTCCTTACCACTTACCCTTTTTAAACTTAATCTTTTTAAACATTAAGGTTCTTACTTAACTTAACTTAATCCCATAGGTTCTTAGGGTCCTAATCATTACTACCCTACCAATGGCATACCTTATTACCAATTACCATCCTTAGAATTCCAAAATTTCTTTTTTTTTTTTAGGCTCGACCGAACTTCCGACCGACCTTACCCAAGGTCGGTCCATTCCAGAACATATTACCGTTTGAAAATTCTACCCCGACCGACCTTGCAAGTCCGGTCCCCAAGGTCGGTCCATTCCCGAGAGTTTTCCCCGAGGGAAATTTGAGCTCGACCGAACTTGTCAAGTCCGGTCCTATGTTCGGTCGATTCCAGAGACTTATTACCGTACAAAATTCTAGGCATGACCGACCTTGCAAGTCCGGTCCCAAGGTCGGTCCATTCCAAAGACTTTCTCCGGCAGTGTAAACTGAGCTTGACCGACCTTGCAGGTCGGTCCCTAAGGTCGGTCGGCTATAGAACCTTGTTTCTAAATTCTCTTTTAACTCCAAACTTCCTCATATATCCTAATATGTTATAACCTTATTTGGGCACCTCAAATACACCAAGCCAACCACTAAACACTTTAAATCACTCACCAATCCACTTTCATCATCATGCATTTTCCTTGTAACCATGCCAACACTTGTAACATTTTCCACTAGGTTTCTAGGTGGGGGTTCATACCTAATGTAACCACTATGCCAAATGTTCCCCACCACTATAACATCATCTCCCAAGTATCCTTCACCATCTAAACTCTTTATGCATTTACTTAAAGTTCCTTCACAAGCTTAAGCTTCCATCCATCAAAACTTATTTCCTTCCTAGGTGTTTACCAACATTTGCCTAAGTCCTAAATACTCAAATACACTCTCTTGATTCCTAAATCCTTCATAGTAATGTCTAAGCCATTATAAGTCATTAAAACACTTTATCTCACCCTTTTTCATCAAGACAACCTCTAAACTTCCTAGTACATCCTTAGTCATTAAATTCCCTTAGAACATCTTACACTTAAGTTCTCCTTTAAATTTTGCCATGGGTTCTCTAGTATATATCACATCCTAACACTTGGTTTTCTCCATCAAACAACCAATATCACTCAAATTCTCATCACAACACCTTAACACACAATTTACCCAAAACTACACCACATCATCATATAGTGCATAAACTTAAATGCTTGGCACTTAGGCCCTTAAATGACAATAATCTTAACCACTGAATTTCCACATATATTTGCCTTTAACCTGCGAATACACACAACAAGGCTCCCATTGAAATAAAATGCTTCTTGTAATTCATTTCAACATTGTTGACTATCTCTTTTCTCATTGGCTCCTTAGTCACAAGTTCTCAAATATAGTCATTGTTTCTCCTAGGTCATATATAACCCTTTTCTAATGTAAACTCTACACTAAACTCATCATATCTAAATCCCATTCCCTTAAACAATAAAACACCTTAAGGTAAGTAATTTACCTTGTTCTTTTACAAGCTTTAAAAACTTTCTTCCTTAGGTTTTCCTTGCTCAATCTCGGTCACCAATATATATCTCCTTGCCAATGTTCTAACCAATATCCAATGACTCCAATGAGTACTAGATAATACATTAACCCTAAGGAACAAACCCTAGGTTAAAAATGTGCTTTAAGGTATTAAGGTGATTGTTTTACCTTAGTTTCTCAAGACAAGCTTGGATATGAAGCAAGAAGGACCTCCTCAATCCTTTGAAGAGAGTAAAAACAAGCTAGAACAAGGCATTAAAATGAAGCCTCATGAGCATGTATTTTCGGTTATGAAGAAAAGTGATGGAAACCTAGATTTTCTTACACTTTCTTTACCTTAAGACAATGGAGAAGCCAATGGAGTCTCCAAACATGAATTTCCTCCTCTAATGGTGGTTTTTTTGGCACCAAATCAAAGCTCTTGGAGTTTTGAAAGGATAGAAAGAGAGAGCTTGAGCTAACTAAGAAGAATTGTAATTTGTTTTGGTTTAGGAGCTAAAATGAGTAAGTGTGTGCAAGAGAAGGTGGAGCTAGCATGGAGATGAGCTTCACGTTAATGGAGAAGGGAGAGAGTTTGAGAAATCGTGGGAAACAAGAGAGAATGAAGAGGTGAGGAGAGAGGTGAGTAAATGAGATATTTATGTTAAAAGGTGAATAGTACTTTTCTTTATAACTCTTTATTTGCTTAATGACTCATAAGGTGGTGACTCACCTTATAAGAAACCGGCCCCATTAATAATAAGGGTACTTAAGTCTTTGTTGACCAAATATCTCTCTTATATTGACTTATGTTATAAACTAGCTTAATTAAATTACTATTCACAAAACAAGGCACATTGTTGTGAAATTTTTGATTTCCCATTGATATAGACTTCCAAATGTGATACTATATAGTACACATGTTAATTAAAGAGTAATAATGGACATTTAGCCATTCAAAAATCATTTACAAGACAATTTTTCAAAAATGTGCTTTAAGACTCCTTAGAGCACATTTTGTGTTTTAACTTGTTTTCAAGCTTGGTTTTCTTTGGTAATTGATTTAAAATGACCATTAGGATATTACTAAGGTCTTAGAACAATATTTGGGTACTCTCCCAAGTCTCTCCAAGCTTAGAGCACGTTTTTGCTTAAACTGCTCTTTTGGTGTTTCCTTATATTTTCTTTGATTAGAAATGTTTCTTAATGTTTCTAAGGCATTATTTAGCCTCCTTATATCTTAGTTTATCATTTAAACACCATATCTAAGTTTGGGGTATTTCATTTGAATGGTTTGAATTAGATGAACAGTAGTGCAAACAAAATCTTTTTGGATTATATTTAAAATTATAACTATTCAAAGTTTAATCACCGCCAACTTAATATACAATAAAATAACATGTCACGCTATTCATTTCAAATAAAGTTAATAATCGGCAATGAGACATATATAAGGGGTATTACAAAATTACTAATCACTATAGTACAAAATATTTTAAATCATATTAATGATGTAAACATGTAATGAAGTATTCGTGAAACATTTTTTTTCATTTGAAACACAATGATTTAAACAAGAAGTTTATAGTTGATGTATAGTGAATTTTACTAACTGCATTACATATTTATGTTTTCCCCAAATCTGGAATATGTTGGGTGACCTCTTTTCTTGAAAAAAGATAATCGACATCCCAAACAGCATTAACAGTCATTTTGAGAACATCTTTGACCCAACTAAGTTACTTAACATATTGCAAGACCACATCTGAGTCAAAAGTATTACACCAGCTCTGTGGCCACCCTTTCAAACTTAGATTTAAATGGGTAAATCCAAGTTCCAACAGTGTTTGGATTTTTGTAAAAAATCATTGCGGATAGATATGGAGAGGTGAAGAATCTAGAACCATACTGAAATACCCCGAAATTAAAAATAGTGATTAATTAGACTAATTAAGATTTTAGAGGCTTAATTATGTCTAAATAAACACAAGGGAACAAATCCCGAAGAAAACGGATCCTTAAAACGGATTAAAAAGCATAAACGAACCTTAAAATTAATTAAACGAGAAAATTCTGGAAAACGGGTTCCGGTTAGTGAGTAATGTAAAAATGAGAATTCATGGGGTGTAAACTGTACTAAGAGCAAACTGCTCTGTCCCATTTGCAAATTAAAAACTGAAATCTGTAGTGTGTGCGGGCCGATTTTCCCTCCTCCATTGAAATACCCCGTAATTAAAAATAGTGATTAATTAGGCTAATAAGTATTTTAATGGCTTAATTACATCTAAATAAACATGAGAGAACAAATCCTGAAGTAAACGGATCCTTAACTAGGATTAAAAGCACAAACGAACCTTAAAGCTCGTTTTCGAGGAAACCGGGAAAACACGACTTTAAGCGGGTCAAACATCTCGTAATAATTTTGGTCAACCAAATAGCCATTAATAAAAATTAATTAAAGTTTAGAACCATGTCCAAGTTCTAGGGTTAGTTAAGGATGATTTTCTAAGTAGTTGTATGTATTGGTATGGGCTGTAGCATTACAGTGTGAACACCCCATTGGAACCGAGAACAAGGAAGAAGAAAGGAAGAGAAGGGAAAGGAAGAAAGAAAACTAGAAACAACAAGGTAAATGCTCTTACCTTGAGCTAGTTTTGTATTTTGTAGTGTAACAGATTTTGAGTATTAAAAATGTGTAATGAATATGGTTGTGAGTAGTAACTAAGTAGTAGTATGGAGAAGAAGAGAATAAAACTGTTTTGAAACTTGTAAAGGATATTTAAAAGCTTGGGAGAATATTGGGAAATGAATGTGTAAGTGTAGGAATTATTATGTGCTGTTAGTGTTTGGATTAATATGGAAGCTGAGAATGAATGTGAGCTGAAACAATGTGTGGGAAATGTAGAAAAAATATAGGGGAGACTATGGCAAAATTTGTCTAGAAAATTAGAGAACTTAGTTGTGGAAGAAGAGGGAATAACCTAGGGAGTAACTAGGTTTATTTAGAGAACCTAATGTGAGTAGTTTAACACTTTGTAATAGATTTGGAGAGGAGCTGGATAATGGGAAGAACTAGAGTGGAAAGTAATGCATTTGTGGAGGCAAGTAATGACATTAATTGTGGGAGTCTTGGATGGTAGGAGATGGAGTAAAAATCTGTAGCATAGGAAGAAACAAAAACTGATATAAGGGATGGAATGAAAACAAGAGAATTGTGTAGATTAGCATGGAAATGAGAAAGGAGATTAGTAATGATTTAAGGGATGAATCAAGGTAATTTAGAGGGTCTAATTAGTACTAAAACATGTTAGAATACATGTAGGAACATTAGGGAAGAAATGGGTAGAAGAATGAAGCTGAAACAAATTCAGTAAGGCAATTCTGACCTCGACCGACCCAGAGGGTTGAGTCGGTCGTGGGTCGGTCACCCTACAGACATTGGAACGGGAACTTTCTTACTTCGAATGACCCAGATAGGTGAGTCGGTCATGGGTCGGTCGGTGTAAACCTTTCTGATGTCAAAGTTTCTGACTTCGACCGACCCAGGAGGTTGGGTCGGTCGCGGGTCAGTCCAGACGAATTCCTGAAGCCGATTTCGTTCCGACTCCGACCGACCCAGAGGGTTTTGGGTCTGTCGGGTCACACGTGGGTCGGTCGGGCCCAAAAAAAATGGTAATCATATATATATATGTGTATATGGGGGCTTGGTAACACACCATTAAAAGAATAAAAATGGAAAGAAAGTAAGTATATAAGTAAGAAAGTAAGTTTAAGAAGTAATGAGTAACGAATGAGTTTTAAATCAAGTATGGAAAGTAAAGAACTAGTTAGTATGTAATGGAAGTAGTAAAGTAAGGATAAGTTGGGTCAACAATAGATCATTGGTCATACAACATCACGTATGTATAGGAATTGAATAGTAGAATCCCGAAGGAAAACCGGGAGTACGATACGACGGTGAACGGTATGATTTCTTCATGCCCTGTATCCTAACTTGGTTACTCTGATTTGTGTGCTTATGTGATCACTCAAATAATAATAATGCACAAACCGGACTTTTATTGCACTTAATTGTGTTTGAGCTATATTGTTCTTGTTGTATTATCTTGAACATTTAGTTTGTATAATTTATGAAATGAATGGATGAGAATGAAGTGTATGTGTACCTTGTGGAGTACTTATGTAGTGTATTAATCCTTGGTATGGAAGTAATGACTTCTACTAATTCCTAACCACCTAACTTCTAACTTGAGTATTGAGTAAAATGGAATGAGTAGAAGTCCGATATAGTTTCGGCCACACGTGAGGATAAGGAAACACAAGAGGTTGGATCCGAATCCTGGCCTTAATCCTCTCCACGGAACAAACCCCTTAAATGGGTAGCATTCTGGATTGGTGAGCCACCCTAAAGCCCGGTGGTGGGATATAGTAGTCCCTGCCCGGAGGTCATACCGACTTGACTTGAGTAAGTAAGTAATGTATTGTATGAGTAATGGTCTTGGCTAGTGTAAGTCATTGACCTTGAGTAAAAGAGTAATGTACACCCGATTAACCCGGGTGTGTAAAGAAGCTAACAAGCAATGTGAATGTATTGGAGAAGCGTATCTCCGTAACGGTAAGTATGAACGGTTGACTTGTAATGTCTTCCTTGTATGTATTGAAATGAATGTATGTATTCCTTGTAACTGATAAGTGAGAAATACATAGACATTTAAGGGTTTAATTTACCCTATACTTACTCACTTTCAGGATAATATTTCTCACTTATCGTATGTTTTTCCTAAGATTTATGCCTTGATATGGACTGATAGATTTTATGTATCAAATACAGGAAAAAGTGTTGGAATCAAATAGTTTATTTCACAAGCTTTCCAACGCAACAAACGGCGAGTAAAACGGACTTATAACGAAGAATCTGGAGCCGGTTAAAGATCGCGTGAAAATAGAAAACATACTCATCGTGTCCGCGTGAGTTCAGGCGGACAGAAGGGCGGACAGAAGCGCGGACAGAAGACAGAGGCGTGGGCATCAGCTGTGTCCGCGTGAGTTTTAGGCGGACAGAGGCGAGGACGACAGAGACGTCCGCGTGGATCTGGGCGGACAGAAGGGCGGACAGAAGACAGAGGCGCGGGCATCAGCTGTGTCCGCGTGAGTTTTAGGCGGACGGAGGTGAGGACGCAGAGACGTCCGCGTGGATCTGGGCGGACAGAGGAGGCGGACGTAACTAAATTCGACGCGTGAACAGTTTTTCTTCTTCCTTCTTCGCGGCGCCTACAGACAACAAGATAAGGGGCAGCCGACAGTCCTCACGCGTTCTGCAGCCCTAATCCATCTACCTCCATTATCTTGTTAATCCACTAGCACGCATGCTCCAGCTCTTCTTCTGTTTTCTTCTTCTTCCTCTCCTCTATATAAACACTACCACTTCATTAGAAAAACCTGCGCACAATTGCCCCAAGCTTACTCTCTGTAATATTCACTTTCTCTCCCAAAATCACTTTTCCTCCATAGAAATTCCATACAGCGCGTGCGAATGCAGAGAGCTATTTTTTCTTTAACTGTACTTTGTTTTAAACGGCTGTTGTATTTACGACCTCTGTTTGTATAATTATGTCTGAGTAAAAACCTTAGCTCCCGGGTTGAGAAGCAAGCTTATTTTACTAAACTGTGTTACGTAGACTTTCTAATATAATCTGTTCAAGCAATATTTTGATTCTCCTCCTTATCACGCTTTAATATTTAGGCCATTTATTAAAGTGATATTTGTAGTTTCTTGTCAAAATGCAGTGCTGAGACAAGATTCTACACAAGAGAAGTCAAAACAGGTTAACGACTAGAAGTGAGTTTTCGCGTATAGGTTAACCAGTCTCCAATAGGAATTATTAATAATGCGATTAATTTATTAATAACTTGAGCAAGATTTGCACTTGTTGTTTAAGTTAATCAGGGTTTATTAGACAGGAAACGGTCAATAAACTAATTAAGATTCTTGAGTTTATTGCTAAAGTGGGGAAGTCTACAATAATATAATTGAGTAAAATAGGTGAGCAGAACAACCCGGGGTGCTTCCTTAAAAATAAAAGAGTTTCATAACTGCTATTTTTAATCTGTATTAATTAATTGTTCTTTTTACTGTTTTGTTTACAGTAAGTTCTAAACCACAATTTCTCTCAAAAAAATGATAAGTTTCTGTTCAGTAGTCTAATTAGAATTCTCAATTAAATTGCACTATCAGTTAAACCACAGCAAGGTCCCCAAGAGTTCGACACCCCCCACAATTCCACTATTCCGCCAAAACGATTAGGTACACTGCCTAGGTTGAAGAAGTAGTCACATATTTCTCCAACAAGTTTTTGGCGCTGTTGCCGGGGACCTCCGGCACGGTTAACTGACAGTTTTTAATTTTATTGAGTTTTATGTTTAACAATCTAAATATCGGACTTCGGACATCTAACTACGGACATTGGACTTCGGACATCTAATTACTAACTCTTTATTTTACTGTCATTTATTTTCAGTCATTTAATTTCCATTGTCCTAACATTTAAATTCCATTGTCCTTAACATTTAATTTCCATTGTCATTTAAATTCCATTGTCCTTAACATTTAAATTTATGTCAGTTTATTTCTGTAAACTAATTCCTAACTTATAATTTCTGTCCTTAACTACTAACTTATAATTTTTGTCGTTTAAAGTTTCTGTCATTTAATTCCAGTATACTAACTACTAACTTCAAATTTCCAGTATACTAACTCCTAACATTAACACTTTAGTTATTTCTATATATGCGTCGTACTCGATCTGCGGGTAGTCCTCAAAATGATTTTGAACCTGAGATTGAAAGATTTCTCCACAGAGAAAGACGACAACAACCTGTAAAGATGGCAACTCGACAAACTCTCAGCCAATACCAGCAACCGTTAGTTGAAGGGAGGCCTTCTGCTATTGTCCTTCCTCAGGTCACTCAGGCTGAACTAGATGCCTGGCAATTCAAAAACAGTTTCATTACCACACTCTACCACCTGGGCCAATACAGCGAGCTAGATTCAGATGATGCTCCACACCATATATCTGCATTTCTTGATTTTTGTAACACTTTTAACAAAACAGGAGATTTGAACGAACGCATCCGTCTGCAATTGTTCCCCTATTCCTTGAAAGATGGCGCCTCCATGTGGTTGAGAAGTTTACAACCCAGCAGTATCCACAGTTGGGCTGAGTTAGCAAACAAATTTCTGGCGAAATACTATCCCCTGTCCAAAACAAGAGAGAAAATTGCTGAGATCACAAACTTCTGTCAAGAACCAAGTGAATCTCTCTATGATTCGTGGGATAGATTCAAAGAATTACAGATATTATGCCCACATCACGGTATGAGTAGCCAGGAGCTTGTTTTATCATTCTTTAGAGGCTTAAATGATTCTAACAAATTGTTGCTAAGTTCCTCATCTAGAGGAAATTTTATGAAAATGACCGGAGAAGAAGCAGTTGATCTACTGGACCAGATGACCGCCAGCACCAGACAATGGTGTAAAAATAAGGGGAGAGGTGAAGTAAAGAAAGAAACCGGTATCTACAGTATTCCCCGCAGGATCATGTATCTGCTCAACTAGCTGCACTCACAAAAGTTGGGGAGAAACTAACTCTTAGTCAACCACAACAAAAAGCTGTGAAAACAGTAGCCACTTCCCCATTTCTGACTCCCTGTTGCGAAAACTGTGGAGGAGCTCATGAAACCACAGACTGTGATGGCTCAGGTTGCAACAGGACCCTTGAGGAGGTAAGTCTGATTAACAACAGACCACCAAATCCTTATCCGAACTCCTACAACAAAATAATTGGAGGAGCAATCAACAACCATGGAGGAGTTATGACCCACAGTAGAGTAACCAAGGTTTTAACCAAAACCGACAACCGCAGTACAACCGACAACAGGAACAGCCAACCAACTCACAAGGAGACATGGGCGAACTAAAAGGCATGATGAATCAGCTTCTGAAACAAGGTCAGACGATGAATTCAAAATTTTCTGAGATAGAAGCCAAAGTTGCTGATCAGGCTACCATAACCACAAATTTAGAAAGACAAACAGGTCAGATTTCCCAACAGTTGGCTCAAAGACCAGCAGGGTCACTCCCGAGCCAAACGGATCCAAATCCCAGGGAGCATGCAAAATCAATAACCCTAAGGAGCGGGAAAGAGCTGGTATCCGATGCCCCTGAAACTGAGGAGAAATCTAATGAACAAAAATCTGACAAAGAAGACGTAACAATTTCCAAGGAGAAGGAGTCTCCTGCATCCCTTACTATTAAACCGTCACAGGTTTTGTGAGCCTCGATTTTAAACCCTATCATATGTTGAATAAAGTTGATTGGGATCTGATTGGGTTTTAGGTCCACTTATAGCCTAAGATTAATAACTATGTCATATAACAATAATTATTAAAACCTAAGCTAGCTCACTGGAACCTATTATGAGTCGCCACCTAATTTTAACCTAGATCAAATTAGGAAAGGAGAGTTCGGGTTCGGGGGCTTGATATTCGACTTAATTAGGGTTCAATTACTTTCATTACCCTTCCTAGGTCGTTTTTCCTCTACTTAGTTTATTTACGGCTTATTACGAGTCGTTTTAACCTAAGTGCGCGAGCTTCTGTTTTTTTTTGTTTTTAGCATTTTTTGACAGAGAATTAAAGTGAAATTAAAAGCTACCTAAACTAGGGTTTCGGAGGCAGAATTAGGTCAAATTTTGCTTACGTCCGTAGCCACGGACCAAACGTCCGAGACCACGGACCCTAGTTAACCTAAATATACAGAAAAGTCGAAATTAAAGGAAAACAAATTTGCAAAGTCCGGGGCCACGGACAGGATGTCCGTGGGCCCGGACATTATTAGAAAAACCTAAATTTTGAATTTTTAAAATCCCGCCGCCGTCCGTGGGTGTCCGAGCTTACGGACAGGGAGTCCGGGACCCCGGACACGACGTCCGTGGGTGCGGACAGCCCTCGGACGGCGGCTTTGAGGCTGTTCCCGAAGGTGTTTCGGCTCAAATTTTATGGGTGCGTAGCCTGAAAGATGTACAATACGTTAGTGGTCGAAAGTTCTCAATTTGAATTCGAATTATGCACGAAACTTGGTAAACAAGTTATTGGACAGAAGCTTGAATAAACAGCAATACAGAAGCGTACAAAGGTTAGTTGAGCCCAAATTTTGAGGCAAGACAGATAATACCGTGGTGAATCAGGGAAGTGGAGTTCTACCTGTTTTACCTTCGGATTCACAACGTTTCTTCACACCGGGATTCGTCGAGTGCTCCGTTGATGGCAGACCCGAGAGGATTTCGACCCAAGCTTCTGGTTGTGGTCTTTGCTGTTCTTCACGTTTTAGAGGTGTTTTTGTGAGGTTTTGATGATTATTGGTGCTTTGGGGATTGGAAAACGTGTTTAGATGGTGATTTCGGGGGATTTTCAGTATGATTTGGGTGGCCGGGTGTTGGAAAACGTGAGAGAGAGAGAGGAGGCCGTGTTTTCTGACTCTCTAGGGTTCTTCAGTATGTGAGGTTCTCCTTTTATCCAAAAACCTATCCCCTTATATAGACTTTCTTAAAGATAAAGAGAATCTAGTAAAAGTAAGATTTTTCGATATTTTAACTAAGTAACTTCCCAAAGGAATTTTGCTATGAAATTTTAACCACATGTCAAGAATGGATATTATGAATTTTCTGAAGTGGAATCGGATTTTTTAAATGTTGGAATATTTTTAAATTGAATTTCTCGTCAGATTCAGTCAGAAATTGCTAGAAAATTATTGGAAATTCGAAAAATCAAAATTCCAACGCCATTATGCTTAAAATGTCATCCTCTATCATGGGTTAAAATATCAAAGCATTTCAAGCTGGTTTGGACATCCTTTGGAGGAGAGAGAAAGCTTATAGGAGGTCTTAGGAGCCCTTAAAGATTACCAAAACGCCCCTGAAAGTGACGAAGCTGCTCCCCATGCCATGGAGCATGCCGATTGAGCCGGGATCCTTCACTGCTTGATTAAAATGCCTCTCACAACACCAGTACCTCGTAGACCCTAACCGGGGGGTCAAAATTTTGGGTATAACAGATTGCCCCCCGTCAACTGGACTTTGTCACGAATGTGAAAAGTCTGGTTGATGCTTGAGTGGTGCCCCAAAATTTTGGACTCCACAGAATCCTCCACGTTGTGTGAAACCGGGTTAACGATGCCCAGCAATTCGGAGGCGCTGACTACCTAAGCTACAAAGCATTGTCGAGCTTTTCTAAGGCGCTGACTACCTAAAGGTAATAATGAGGTAATGTCAGACTATTCTAAGGTGCCGACTACCTATAAGGATGATACGATGTCAAGCTATTCTAAGGCGTTGACTACCTAAAATGATGATATGCTGTCGAGCTATTCTAAGGCGCTGACTACCTAAAGTGATGAAAATGATGTCAAGCTATTCTAAGGCGTTGACTACCTGAAATGATGATATGTTGTCGAGCTATTCTAAGGCGCTGACTACCTGAAATGATGATATGTTGTCGAGCTATTCTAAGGCGCTGACTACCTAAAGTGATGAAAATGATGTCAAGCTATTCTAAGGCGTTGACTACCTGAAATGTGAAAGCTGGATGCAAATGCAAGAATGCTGAAATGCTAATGATGCAAATGATGCTGATGCTGATGATAATGCCGATGGTGTTGATGATGCTGATGATGCTGATGATGCTGATGATGCTCGGATGCTGATGATGCTCGGATGCTGATGATGCTCGGATGCTTCTGGGGGACCAAAACCCGTGCCGATGCTCCTGGCTGGACCCAATGTGGACTTATTGCCATCGCCCCCCAAGCCGGTGTGCAGGGATAACTCCTGGTAAAAACCCTGGGGACTTATTGCCTTTGCCCACCATTCGTTGATCCCAAAAATAAGTTGACATCGCAAAAGGAGGATTATTGCCATCACCTCGCCAACTTTCTGTCGCCAGGTCTTGTGACGCGCCTGGGTAATGCAGCTAGGTCTTATGACGAGCCCATATGAATGAGATGAATGCAATGTGTTTAATGAGAGTGGGTAAGCTAAAAGGTAATGCTAGGTCTTACTACGAGCCTAAGGGAATGCAACTAGGTCTTATGACGAGCCTAAAGGGAGGTTCTAGGTCTTATGACGAGCCTAAAGGAATGCAACTAGGTCTTATGACGAGCCTAAAGGATAGTTCTAGGTCTTATGACGAGCCTAAAGGGAGGTTCTAGGTCTTATGACGAGCCTAAAGGAATGCAACTAGGTCTTATGACGAGCCTAAATGATAGTTCTAGGTCTTATGACGAGCCTAAAGATGAATCTAAGTGAACGTGAGTAAGATGTATGATGGGTCTAAACAGATGTAGAAGGATTAGGGTTTATGTCAAACTTGGAAACGGTGGGGCTCAAGACGGGCCTGCGGGTGTTTGAGTTGTGAAGGTAGGGCTTAGGACGGGCCTGCAGATGTCTGAATGTGAAGGTAAGGCTCAAGGCGGGCCTGCGGGTGTTTGAGTGTGAAGGTAGGGCTTAGGACGGGCCTGCGGATGTTTGAGTGTGAAGGTAGGGCTTAGGACGGGCCTGCGGATGTTTGAGTGTGAAGGTAGGGCTTAGGACGGGCCTGAGGAAATTTGATGTGGAGGTAGGGCTCGAGACGGGCCTGTGTGATATGAAGAGGGTTTGACCCTTTGGGTTTTGGATTTTTGGGACTCAATCGGTGTCTTTGTTGCAATTGTTGGGACCAACAATTGCCCCCAGTATTTTTCCTTAAGGCAATCCGAGTTTTTTAGGATTTTATGGCATTCGATCGGAACGATCGATTGCCCCCAGTATTTTCTTTGATTAACTGCACAAAACAAGTCTCGCTCTCACAAGGTCAGGGTTTATCTTGATGTGGTGCTTTCTATCTACACTCAAAGTATTTGATGCTTGCGCTCGTACTCTCCTTTTGGGTCAAGACATCTCAACCATTGAATTTGACATTTGTTCGATTTACGCGTTCAACCTGTTACTTTCACGTGATTGGATACACAACTACTAAGTCGGAAGTCTTTTGAGCTTATAACATGGCTATAGGGTGTAATGAAAGACAATGGGACGATGGAGGAATGTTTAGGATATGTGGAGCTATAAGGGTGACCAAAGCTGCAACTTGCACCTTCTCTCGGACTTGCTTTCTTTGTCCTGAAGTCGTTCTGGCTACTTCGTGATGACTTCGCTTACGAACTTGGAACTCTGGATTTTTGAATTGTTCCTTGCATCCTTTCTCCTTCTTCCAATTTTGGTTTTTTCAAGGCTTTTCAGGTTTGCCTTTCTTTGGATTTCTTTCCTTTCGGGGTTCTTGTGTTTCCCGGTTTTGAACTTTGAGAGCTGTTTTGATGCTGGCTCATTTGGATCCTGTGTCACTTTGGGACCATTTGCGGATCGCTTCGTCATGCTGGTAGCAGTTTTGCTTCTTCGGACTTGTGAAGTTGTTGTTCAAAAGTCGGGCTCCTTGCTTCCTTTGGTCACCGGGTCGGTTATTCGTCATTGGCTGGCTTATTTGTGGAGCTTGTAATATTGTGAAAGAGGTCATATATGAAAAGCTCAGCGGGGGTGCCTAGGGTTTAATGCCTGGGTTTATAGGCTTTTGGCTGTGTGGTGCTGTACCTAGGTGCTTCGTCATCCCTAATAGTTGTGCGTCCGTTCTTTGTTACTTTTTACAGGTTTAAGCGTAAATTTACAAAATATCTCCTTCGATCGGAGCCATGCCGCTTGCCTTACCTTTGAAAATGACACGCTCTTTCGCTCTTGGTTTCACCGCTCATGGCACTCTCGCGAAGTGTACACTCAGAGACTTGTTTGCACATTTAAACAAAAGAAATAAACAAACGTTATCGTTCCTTAACTCAGATTGCCCCCAGTATCGTGTGGGGTTTTGTGACAAGCCTTTTGAATACCCAGGTTATTTGTTGGAGGTGGCTGTATGTGTGGTGGTACGTGGCGATGAAGTCTTGCTGTTTGGTGGAGTGATGTAGTGATGAAAGTAAAGCATGGTAGTGGGATGCTTTCAGTGTACGGTGAAACTTTCTATTGAGAGGTGACAAGTGGTGGAAGCCGACAAGGTGGTGAGATATTCCCTGCGCAAGAATGAGTTTCATGTGGAGAGGGGAGTGTGGTGAGACACATGGGATGTATGTGATCAAGGTAGTGGATGTGGGTGAAATGACGTGATGACTTATTCATTTTTTTGGTGTTCTTAAATGCACAAAAAATGAAAATGGAACTATGCTCTAATTCATAAATGGAAAAACAACATCAAAATTGTAATCTTAAGAAAACTACCTAAAATGATAAAGGAAGCTAGCCACCATAAAAGTTAGAAGAATGGCTGAGAAAAGAAAACTGCTAAATCGAGAAAACTCCTAAAATAGTGATGTTGAACTGTCTGATGCCGACGCGCTGAAGACCCAAGCGGTTGACCGTCGGGATGCCATTGACCATGATTGTCTTCCTTCCAAACTTCGAGTGGGCCCTGTAAAATGTTTGAACTAGGAATGCCTATGGGTTATGTAGGAAGTAACTGGGCCTGAGTCTTCTCCAAACTGAGAGTGAAGTGCACAGATTAGAGTGATTCCTAGACTAGAACGGACATATAGGCCTGAATCCCTTAGTCTAGAAATTGAGCAAACAAGATGAAGGAAGTCACATGGACCGTGAATGGGCCACTGAGCCCTGAGGTCTAAGATTCGTTTGATGTTCTTGTTGGGCCTTGAAGCCGGAAACTGGAATGAATGAATTATGCAAACTATCTTGGATTCAAATGTTTTATGGGCTGAAATTCTGGATTGAGAGCGAAGCTCATGGGCCAAAACTATGAATTGGTCTATGGGCCTAGATGAAATGAGTCATGAGTGTGGTACTTGGGCCGGACTGATTGCTCTATATATGATCTGGAATTTTGGGCCGAGTGTTTTGGTTGGGCCTAAAAGATGGCACCTAGATCTAGGATTTTGGGTCAGAGCCCGAGTGAAGAGTTTTCCTAGACTAGAATGAGCCCTTGGGCCGAAATGTGTTTGGGCCTGAAATAAAGAACATGGGCTGGAACGATCCCTAAATCACAAATGGGCCTAACTTTCTTTGGGCCAGAGAAGATGGTTGCTAAGCCGAAAAAGATTTTATTTTCAGGACTTGTGAGTTATTTCAAGTTCAGGTGGATTTCTTTTTTATGGGCCTAGAACTAATTGGATAATTCAAATTGGGCCAGAAGAGAAATCACCTAAGTCTAGACTTTTGGGCCGAAGCCCGAACGACTCACATGTTAAACCAAACAGGGCCTGTGGGCCGCAAACAAATAGTGCTACCGATTCGGGATGGGCTAGGTTGACGTAGGAGAAGTTCCTATCAATCTCTAGGTCGGGTAGTGGGCCGATCATACAAGCAGACAAAGCCCACACAAATTCAACATGTCCTCACTAGACGCTTAAACCAAACCGGGTATGGATCGATCCGGAGAGGTGCTTGGGGCATGGGCCCAGGTCACCACAAAGGAATAGGGCTTTCACACTATTCTCTTTGGGCTTCCCCACTTTTTTCACATCACCTGAAGGTGTGCGTCTACGGACGGGTCTTTGACTGACCAAACAATGGGCTAGGTAAGGACACTGCCAGGAAAATGCTTGGGGCTAAAGCCCAGGTATTAAGGGGATGTGGTTAGACGACATCCTCCTCTTTTCCCCCGCTTATTCGCATCACCTAAAAGGTGTGAGTCCCTGACAGGGGACCCTCAAACGGGTCCCGGGGTGAAATCAGTTTGCGTGGACCCTCGCTCTCATATGATGCAAAGGTACAGAAATTAAAGTGCGCACGAAAGTAAACAAACAAAGTAATAAAGCCATAAATAAACATTTTCGAGTTAAGCCCTCTTTCTTAAAATTAAACAAGTTAAATTAAGAAGTTTTTCCCCAGCAGAGTCGCCAGTCTGTGAGCCTCGATTTTAAACCCTATCCTATGTTGAATAAAGTTGATTGGGATCTGATTGGGTTTTAGGTCCACTTATAGCCTAAGATTAATAACTATGTCATATAACAATAATTATTAAAACCTAAGCTAGCTCACTGGAACCTATTATGAGTCGCCACCTAATTTTAACCTAGATCAAATTAGGAAAGAGAGAGTTCGGGTTCGGGGGCTTGATATTCGACTTAATTAGGGTTCAATTACTTTCATTACCCTTCCTAGGTCGTTTTTCCTCTACTTAGTTTATTTACGGCTTATTACGAGTCGTTTTAACCTAAGTGCGCGAGCTTCTGTTTTTTTTTGTTTTTAGCATTTTTTGACAGAGAATTAAAGTGAAATTAAAAGCTACCTAAACTAGGGTTTCGGAGGCAGAATTAGGTCAAATTTTGCTTACGTCCGTAGCCACGGACCAAACGTCCGAGACCACGGACCCCAGTTAACCTAAATATACAGAAAGTCGAAATTAAAGGAAAACAAAAATTTGCAAAGTCCGGGGCCACAGACAGGATGTCCGTGGGCCCGGACATTATTAGAAAAACCTAAATTTTGAATTTTTAAAATCCCGCCGCCGTCCGTGGGTGTCCGAGCTTACGGACAGGGAGTCCGGGACCCCGGACACGACGTCCGTGGGTGCAGACAGCCCTCGGACGGCGGCTTTGAGGCTGTTCCCGAAGGTGTTTTCGGCTCAAATTTTATGGGTGCGTAGCCTGAAAGATGTACAATACGTTAGTGGTCGAAAGTTCTCAATTTGAATTCGAATTATGCACGAAACTTGGTAAACAAGTTATTGGACAGAAGCTTGAATAAACAGCAATACAGAAGCGTACGAAGGTTAGTTTGAGCCCAAATTTTGAGGCAAGACAGATAATACCGTGGTGAATCAGGGAAGTGGAGTTTCTACCTGTTTTACCTTCGGATTCACAACGTTTCTTCACACCGGGATTCGTCGAGTGCTCCGTTGATGGCAGACCCGAGAGGATTTCGACCCAAGCTTCTGGTTGTTGGTTGTTCTTGCTGTTCTTCACGTTTTAGAGGTGTTTTTTGTGAGGTTTTGATGATTATTGGTGCTTTGGGGATTGGAAAACGTGTTTCGATGGTGATTTCGGGGGATTTTCAGTATGATTTGGGTGGCCAGGGTTGGAAAACGTGAGAGAGAGAGAGGAGGCCGTGTTTTCTGACTCTCTAGGGTTCTTCAGTATGTGAGGTTCTCCTTTTATCTAAAAACCTATCCCCTTATATAGACTTTCTTAAAGATAAAGAGAATCTAGTAAAAGTAAGATTTTTCGATATTTTAACTAAGTAACTTCCCAAAGGAATTTTGCTATGAAATTTTAACCACATGTCAAGAATGGATATTATGAATTTTCTGAAGTGGAATCGGATTTTTTAAATGTTGGAATATTTTTAAATTGAATTTCTCGTCAGATTCAGTCAGAAATTGCTAGAAAATTATTGGAAATTCGAAAAATCAAAATTCCAACGCCATTATGCTTAAAATGTCATCCTCTATCATGGGTTAAAATATCAAAGCATTTCAAGCTGGTTTGGACATCCTTTGGAGGAGAGAGAAAGCTTATAGGAGGTCTTAGGAGCCCTTAAAGATTACCAAAACGCCCCTGAAAGTGACGAAGCTGCTCCCCATGCCATGGAGCATGCCGATTGAGCCGGGATCCTTCACTGCTTGATTAAAATGCCTCTCACAACACCAGTACCTCGTAGACCCTAACCGGGGGGTCAAAATTTTGGGTATAACAGGTTTCATATGATATTCCAATCCCATTTCCTGATAGATTAAAGAAGAAGAATTTAGACGACCAATTTGGAAAATTTCTTAACATTTTTAAGAAATTAACTATTAATATTCCTTTTTCTGATGCCTTAACACAAATGCCTATTTATGCGAAATTTATGAAAGATATCTTGTCTAACAGGCGATCTTTACAGGAAAATGACACGGTGAAATTAACCGAAAGAGTCTGCAGTACTCTTGAAGAAGCTACCACCGAAGTTGGGAGATCCAGGTCTCCCTATCATTCCTTGCGCAATTGAAGACATAAATTGTGGTAACGGGTTATGCGATTTAGGCGCAAGTATTAACTTAATGCCTTTATCTATATTCAAGAAATTGGGCATAGGTCAATGCTCTCCTACTCTTGTTCAGCTCCAACTAGTTGATCGTTCCCTAATTCACCCCGAAGGAAAAATTGAAGATTTAGTGGTTTCTGTTGGCAAGTTTATTTTCCCCGCTGATTTCATTGTTATAGACATTGAGCAAGATAAAGATGTCCAACTAATCTTAGGTAGACCTTTTATGAGAACTGCGAGAACTTTAATTGATGTTGAAGGAGGAAAAATAATTTGAAGACTTCATGATGAGCAGGTAGTGTGAGCCTCGATTTTAAACCCTATCCTATGTGGATTAAGTTGATTGGGATCTAGTCGGGTTTAGGTCCACTTATAACCTAAGGTTAATAACTATGTCATATATCAATAATTATTAAATCCTATGCTAGCTCACTGGAACCTATTGCGAGTCGCCACCTAATTTTTACCTAGAGTAAATTAGGAAAGGTAGAGTTCGGGTTCGGGGGCTTGATATTCGACTTAGTTAGGGTTCAATTACTTTCATTACCCCTAGAAGTCGTTTTCCTCTACTTAGTTTAATTACGGCTTATTACGAGTCGTTTTAAGCTAAGTGCGCGAGCTTCTGTTTTTTTTTTGTTTTTAGCATTTTTTGACTGAAAATAAAAGTGAAAGTTGAAATTACCTAAACTAGGGTTTCGGAGGCAGAGTTAGGTCAAATTTTGTTTCCGTCCGTAGCCACGGACCTAATGTCCATAACCACGGACCCTAGTTAATCTATGTGAAAATAAAAGTCGAATTAAACAGAAAACAAAAATTTGAAAAGTCCGGGGCCACGGACAGGATGTCCGTAGGCCCGGACATAGTTTAACAAAACCTAAATTTTTAAAATTTTTAAATCTCGCCGCCGTCCGTGGGTGTCCGTGGCCACGGACAACCGTCCGTGGTCCCCGGACATGGTCCGGGCCCCGGACCACCCACAGACAAGGGTTTTATGGTGGTTCCCGAAGGTGTTTTCGGCTCAAAATTTATGCACGCGTAGCCTGGAAGGTGTAAAATTCGTTAGTAATTGAAAGATTGCAGTTGAAGTCGAATATGTACGAACTTGGCGAACAAGTAACAAGGCAGAAACAAAAGTAATTAGATACAGAAGCGTAAAAAAGGGTAGTTTGAACCCAAAATTTGACGGAGAGTTAATAAGGTCGTGGAGAGTTAGAAAAGTAGAATTGCAACCTGTTTACCTTCGAATTTAGGAGGATTCTTCACGTCGGGATTCTTCGGAGGCCTCGTTGATGGCGGATCCAGAAGAACTTCGAACCCAGCTTCTGACTCCTTGTTGTTGTTTGATGTTCTTCACGTTTTGGTGCTGTTTTGGTGGGGGTTTGATGATGGATGATGTTGTGGGAGTTGAAAAATGTTTTGGTGTTGATTTTGGTGAGATTTCGGTGTCTGATCGTGGCTCTGGGGTTCAAAACGTGGAGAGAGAGAGACGGCTGCCTTCTTTGAGAGTCTAGGGTTCTTGAGGTTCTTCTTTGATCATGGGATAAGGTTCCTTATATAGGCCTCTTTAAAGATAGAAAAATCCGGTAAAAACCGAGATTTACCGACGTTTTAGCTCATGGGCTTCCAAAAGGAATTTGATTATGAAATTTTACACATGGGTAAAGGATGATATTTCTGAATTTTCTAAAGTGGAATTGAATTTTTTGGACTTTGGAATATTTTTAAATTCAATTTCTCGTCAGATTCAATCAGAAATTGCTAGAAAATTATTGGAAATTCGAAAAATCAAAATTCCAACGCCATTATGCTTCAGATGTCATCCTCTATCATGGGTTAAAATTTCAAAGCATTTTGAATTGATTTGACCCTTATTTGGAGGAGAGAGAAAGCCTATAGGGGGCTTAGGAGCCTTGAAAATTTACGAAAGTGCCCTCGGAGATGACTAAGCTGTCCCTAGTACTCTGAAATGTGCCGATCGAACCGGGAACCCTCGCTACTATCCTATTAGTAGAGACTCTCCTTCGGGGGGGTTGAAATTTTGGGTATAACAGATTGCCCCCCGTCAACTAGACTTTGTAATGGAAATGAGAAGGCTAGTTGATGCTTGAGTGATACCTCCAAAATTTTGGATCTTAAAAGACCGCACGTGCAATCCGGCAAGTTGCGTCGAGCTATTCTAAGGCGCTGATTACCTATGAGTAAAGTGGAAGGGTGTCGAGCGGTTCTAAGGCGTCGACCACCTAAAGGTAATAATGAAGTAATGTCAGACTATTCTAAGGCGCCGACTGCCTATAAGGATGATATGATGTCAAGCTATTCTAAGGCGTTGACTACCTATAATGAATGGGATGATGTCAAGCTATTCTGAGGCGTTGACTACCTATTAGTGATTGAAAATTGGTGTTGGGTCGAGTTCTTCTATTCGGGTGAGTTCTGCTGCTCTAGTGAGTTCTGCTGCTCTGGTGAATCTGAATCTTTGGCTGAGAATCTGTATCTCTGAAGAGTCTGTATCTTTGACTGAGAATCTGTATCCCTGAAGAATCTGTACCTTCGGCTGAGAATCTGTATGTCTGATCGGGTGAGAATCTGTATCTCTGAAGAATCTGTATCTTCGGCTGAGAATCTGTATCTCTGATCTGGTGAGAATCTGTATCTCTGAAGAATCTGTATCTTCGGCTGAGAATCTGTATCTCTGATCGGGTGAGAATCTGTATCTCTCAAGAATCTGTATCTTCGGGGCGAGAATCTGTATCTCTGAAGAATCTATATCTTCGGATGAGAATCTGTATCTCTGATCTATGATGAGGAGTTTCGTACGGACGGATTCAAGGTGAGCTTTATGTAAATGATCATGTTGAAAGTGATGCAAATGATATGGATGATATGAAAATGACATTCGGATGCTTCTAGGGACCGAAACACGTTCCAATGCTCCTTGTTGATATAGGCCTCTTTAAAGATAGAAAATCCGGTAAAAACCGAGATTTACCGACGTTTTAGCTCATGGGCTTCCAAAAGGAATTTGATTATGAAATTTTACACATGGGTAAAGGATGATATTTCTGAATTTTCTAAAGTGGAATTGAATTTTTTGGACTTTGGAATATTTTAAATTCAATTTCTCGTCAGATTCAATCAGAAATTGCTAGAAAATTATTGGAAATTCGAAAAATCAAAATTCCAACGCCATTATGCTTCAGATGTCATCCTCTATCATGGGTTAAAATTTCAAAGCATTTTGAATTGATTTGACCCTTATTTGGAGGAGAGAGAAAGCCTATAGGGGGCTTAGGAGCCTGGAAAATTTACGAAAGTTCCCTCGGAGATGACTAAGCTGTCCCTAGTACTCTGAAATGTGCCGATCGAACCGGGAACCCTCGCTACTATCCTATTAGTAGAGACTCTCCTTCGGGGGGGTTGAAATTTTGGGTATAACAGATTGCCCCCCGTCAACTAGACTTTGTAATGGAAATGAGAAGGCTAGTTGATGCTTGAGTGATACCTCCAAAATTTTGGATCTTAAAAGACCGCACGTGCAATCCGGCAAGTTGCGTCGAGCTATTCTAAGGCGCTGACTACCTATGAGTAAAGTGGAAGGGTGTCGAGCGGTTCTAAGGCGTCGACCACCTAAAGGTAATAATGAAGTAATGTCAGACTATTCTAAGGCGCCGACTGCCTATAAGGATGATATGATGTCAAGCTATTCTAAGGCGTTGACTACCTATAATGAATGGGATGATGTCAAGCTATTCTGAGGCGTTGACTACCTATTAGTGATTGAAAATTGGTGTTGGGTCGAGTTCTTCTATTCGGGTGAGTTCTGCTGCTCTAGTGAGTTCTGCTGCTCTGGTGAATCTGAATCTTTGGCTGAGAATCTGTATCTCTGAAGAGTCTGTATCATTGACTGAGAATCTGTATCCCTGAAGAATCTGTACCTTCGGCTGAGAATCTGTATGTCTGATCGGGTGAGAATCTGTATCTCTGAAGAATCTGTATCTTCGGCTGAGAATCTGTATCTCTGATCTGGTAAGAATCTGTATCTCTGAAGAATCTGTATCTTCGGCTGAGAATCTGTATCTCTGATCGGGTGAGAATCTGTATCTCTCAAGAATCTGTATCTTCGGGGCGAGAATCTGTCTCTGAAGAATCTATATCTTCGGATGAGAATCTGTATCTGTGATCTATGATGAGGAGTTTCGTACGGACGGATTCAAGGTGAGCTTTATGTAAATGATCATGTTGAAAGTGATGCAAATGATATGGATGATATGAAAATGACATTCGGATGCTTCTAGGGACCGAAACACGTTCCAATGCTCCTTGTTGGTATACTATGGGGACTTATTGCCTCTGCCCACCAACTGGGGTGCTGGGATAACTTCTAGATTACCAAGGGGACTTATTGCCACTGCCCACTAGTTGTTTCTCCCAAGAAGTTGACATGAAGATGGGGACTTATTGCCTCTGCCCCGCCAACTTAGATCGCGCTCTGTCTCGTACCTGTCTCGCACTGAAGATGATACTAGGTCTCGTACTGGTCTCGCACTAGATGATGACGCTCAGTCTCGCACTGACGAAGGTGATGGGTCTCGCACTGACGAATATGATGGTCTCGCACTGATGAAGATGCATGGTCTCGCACTGACGAATATGATGGTCTCGCACTGATGAAGATGCATGGTCTCGCACTGAAGTCTCATACTAAATGGATGAAGAAAAAGTCAGATTTCGCATTGATTCTGGTCTCGCGCTGAATAAAGATCTCGTACAGTCTCGTACTAAAGTCTTGAAATGATGGGTCTCGAACTAAGAATGAATCGGAAAGATAATGGTCTCGTGCAAATGATGAAAACTGATTACTGGAGTGCCAAACACGGCAATGATGATAAGATGTATGCAATCAAAATATATGAAGGATACTCGTTCAAAACAGGAAACTGTTGGTAAAGGTGCCAAACTGGCGATGTTGAGTTGTGGGTGTTATGCAAAAGTTGTAATGCAACTAAAGTGTTTGTTGGAAGCTTGCCAAAACACGGAACTGTTGAAAAATGTGCCAAACATGGCAATGCTTGAGAGAAAACTCTGCTGAAAAGGAAAGTGAAATGATCATTTCCTGACTAAAAATTTCATATCTACATTTGTTTCTTAAGAAAATGAACATGCCGCTGGTGGAAGTGTGTGGTGTTTGTTGTGTGTGTGTTAAAGGCTTTTCCGGTGTTCAGGATCTGCGATAGACCTGGGATCAGGCTATGATTTTGGATGGTGGTCTGGGTTATGACGGGCCTGATGTTTTTGTGGAGGTAAGGCCAATGACAGGCTTTTCATATCTATTGATTTTTGAATGCTTAGCGTGGTGGGTGTTGTAAACGGAGGCTGAGTTTATTGTGGATCAGGTAAGGCCAATTCACCAGGCCACACTTGAGGTGGAAATGGTGGTGGTGAATGTTTGAGCTCTGGGTTCGAATTGGTGTTGTCATAGCAATTGTTGGAACCAACAATTGCCCCCAGTACTTTTCCTTTAAGACAAACTGAGCTAGAGTTCATGGCAATCGATCGAACGATCGATTGCCCCAGTATTTTCTTTTATTAAACATGCGAACGAGTCTCGTCCTCACAGGGTCACGGCTTATGTTTCGATTGTGGTGCTTCCTAATCTACAATCAGCGTGTTTGATGCTTGTACTTGTTTTCTGCTCACGGTCACAACTTCTAGACCATTGAATTCGATATTTGATGGATTTACGCATTTGATCTGTTACTTTCACGTGATTAGACCACAACTATCAAGTCGAAAGTCTCTTTAAAGCTTATAACGTGGCCATGGGGTGTGTGATGAAGGACAACGGACCATGGAGGATATTTGGTATGTGGAGCTTAAGTGGGTGACCAAAGCTGCAACTTGCGTCTTCTCTCGGATTATCTCCTTGTCTTGAAGTCGTCTAGCCGCCTTGTGCTGACGTTGTTTTCGAGTCTTTCTGGACTTGGACTTTTGAAGTTGTCCTTTACACCATTTCTCTTTTTTGCCATTTGGATTTCTTCGAGGCACTTCGTGTTTGCCTTTTGTTTTATCCTTTCTTGACTTTGCCTTCGGGTTCTTATGTTCCCGGCTTTGGGCTTCGAGAGCTATTTTGATGTGAGCTCTTTAGATCCTGTGTCACTCTGGGACCATTTGCGGATCACTTCGTCATGCTGATAGCGGCGTTGCTTCTTTGGATTAATGAGAATGTTATCTGAGAGTCAGGCTCCTCGCTTCCTTTGGTCACCGGGTCGAACATTCATCATTGGCTAGGTTATTTTGTGGAGCTCATAATATCGAGAAGGGATATATGAAAATGGCTCAGTGGGGGTGCCTAGGGTTTAATGACAGGGTTTACAAGCTTTTGGCTATGTGGTGTTGTACCTAGGTGCTTTCGTCATTCCTGATAGTTGTGTATCCATTCTTTGTTACTTTTCGCAGATCTAAGAGTAATTTACAAATTATCTCCTTCGGTCGAAGTTATGCCGTTCACCTCACCTTTGAATGTGGTCTCACCGGAGTCGTGTAAAAATGACACGCTCATTCACTCATGGTTTTTCCGCTCAAGACACTCTCGTGAATTTCACTTAGAGACTAGTTCACACGCTTAAACGAAAGATGAAAGATGACGTACCTAAACTCAGATTGCCCCCGGTATTGATTTGGGGTTAATGACAACAATTTAATAAAGATATGGATTTGGAACCGCTTTGGGGTTATTTGGATGTCTGGGATGAGCTGGGGGGGTGGTGGTAAGGCATGTTCAAAATTTCGGAAACAAAATACAAGTCTTTCCATGCCATTGTCGGGAAAATAATTGTTTCATGAACCATTTTCTCAAAAGAAACTTGTGTGAAATAAAATCTTTTTTGTGTTACCCTTTAGACTCGAAAAAGTCATCCATTTATGAACATGAGGAAGAAAATGAAAAATCGATGCTTCTTATCGGTGGTTTGAAAACGATCATTTTGAAAACTTTGAGCGATGCATTTGAAAGATGAATGTTTTAGCAAGTTATGCAGTAGAATGCATGGGATCCCTAAACTTTCCCTTGAATTTGAACTCTGTTGAACCGTCTGATGTCGGCATGCTGAAGACTCGAGCTCTTGACTGCTAAGATGTCGTTAAGATGACCGTGACCGTCTTCTTCTTGGACTCTGTGTGGGCCTGAAGGCCCTTAATCTGGAGGTGATATGTACAGGCTGAAGGAAGCCATATGAACTATGAATGGGCCACTGGGCCGAGAGAGAAACTTTGAAGTCTAAGATTTGTTTGATGTTCCTGTTGGGCCTTGAGGCAGCAGAAACTACAATGAATGAAAAATTATCTTGAATTCGAATGAGTTGAAACCTAAACAAGTAGTTTTGAGTGGGCCTAAAAGTATGACACCTAGATCTAGGACTTTGGGCCAGGGCCCGAACAAAAGGTTCACCTAGACTAGAATGGGCCTTAGGCCGAAATGGAAAAGCCTGATTGATATATTTGTTTTCATGGGCCTAGAACTAAATTGATAATTCAAATTAGGCTGGCTGAAAGAGAATCACCAAAGTCTAAACTTTTGGGCCGAAGCCCAAATGACACACATATCAAACCAAACAGGGCCTCTAGGCCGTAAACAATAAAGCTGGCAATTCGGTTGGTGGCTGAGTTGATGTAGGAGAGGTTCCTATCAATTTCTAGGCTGCGTAGTGGGCCAATCACACAAGCAAACAAGGCCCACACAAGTTCAACATGTCC
Organism: Limonium bicolor; assembly: GCA_023374045.1. Taxonomy (NCBI): domain Eukaryota; kingdom Viridiplantae; phylum Streptophyta; class Magnoliopsida; order Caryophyllales; family Plumbaginaceae; genus Limonium; species Limonium bicolor. The sequence goes on from CM041777.1 coordinate 232,480,713, forward strand.
TCACTAGACGCTTTGATCAAACCGGTATGGATCGATCCGAAGAGGTGCTTGGGCATGGGCCCAGGTTACCACAAAGGAATAGGGCTTGCACGCTATTCTCTTTGGGCTTCCCCGCTTTTCACATCACCTGAAGGTGTGCGTCTACGGTCGGGTCTTTGACTGACCAAACATTGGGCTTGGTAAGGACACTGCCAGGAAAACGCTTGGGGCTAAGGCCCAGGTATTTAGGGGATGTGGTTAGACGACATCCTCCTCTTTTCCCCCGCTTATTCACTTCACCTAAAAGGTGTGAGTCCCTGACAGGGGACCCTAGATGGGTCCCGGGGTGGAACTGGCTTGTGTGGACCCTCGCTCTCATATGATGCAAGGGTGCAAAAATTTAAAGTGCGCATGAAAGTAACAAACAAAGTAATAAAGCCATAAATAAACAATTTTTCGAGTTAAGCCTCTTTCTTAAAATTAAACAAGTTAAAATTAAGAATTTATCCCCAGCAGAGTCGCCAGTCTATGAGCCTCGATTTTAAACCCTATCCTATGTGGATTAAGTTGATTGGGATCTAGTCGGGTTTTAGGTCCACTTATAACCTAAGGTAATAACTATGTCATATAACAATAATTATTAAATCCTATGCTAGCTCACTGGAACCTATTGCGAGTCGCCACCTAATTTTTACCTAGAGTAAATTAGGAAAGGTAGAGTTCGGGTTCGGGGGCTTGATATTCGACTTAGTTAGGGTTCAATTACTTTCATTACCCCTAGAAGTCGTTTTTCCTCTACTTAGTTTAATTACGGCTTATTACGAGTCGTTTTAAGCTAAGTGCGCGAGCTTTGTTTTTTTTTTGTTTTTTAGCATTTTTTGACTGAAAATAAAAGTGAAAGTTGAAATTACCTAAACTAGGGTTTCGGAGGCAGAATTAGGTCAAATTTTGTTTCCGTCCGTAGCCACGGACCTAATGTCCGTAACCACGGACCCTAGTTAATCTATGTCCGTAACCACAGACTGTAGGCCCGGACATAGTTTAACAAAACCTAAATTTTTAAAATTTTTAAATCCCGCCGCCGTCTGTGGGTGTCCGTGGTCCGGGATCCCGGACCACCCACGGACAGGGGTTTTATGGTGGTTCCCGAAGGTGTTTTCGGCTCAAAATTTATGCACGCGTAGCCTGAAAGGTGTACAATTCGTTAGTAATTGAAAGATTGTGGTTTGAAGTCGAATTATGTACGAAACTTGGCGAACAAGTAACAAGGCAGAAACAAAGTAATTAGCAATACAGAAGCGTAAAAAGGTTAGTTTGAACCCAAAATTTGACGGAGAGTTATAGGTCGTGGAGAGTGGAGAGTTAGAAAAGTAGAATTGCAACCTGTTTTACCTTCGAATTTAGGAGGATTCTTCACGTCGGGATTTTCGGAGGCCTCGTTGATGGCTGATCCAGAAGAACTTCGAACCCAGCTTCTGACTCCTTGTTGTTCTTGATGTTCTTCACGTTTTGGTGCTGTTTTGGTGGGGGTTTGATGATGGATGATGTTGTGGGGAGTTGAAAAATGTGTTTTGGTGTTGATTTTGGTGAGATTTCGGTGTTTGATCGTGGCTCTGGGGTTCAAAACGTGGACAGAGAGAGACGGCTGCCTTCTTTGAGAGTCTAGGGTTCTTGAGGTTTTTTTTTTGATCATGGGATAAGGTTCCTTATATAGGCCTCTTTAAGATAGAAAAAATCCGGTAAAAACCGAGATTTACTGACGTTTTAGCTCATGGGCTTCCAAAAGGAATTTGATTATGAAATTTTACACATGGGTAAAGGATGATATTTCTGAATTTTCTAAAGTGGAATCGAATTTTTGGACATTGGAATATTTTTAAATTCAATTTCTCGTCAGATTCAATCAGAAATTGCTAGAAAATTATTGGAAATTCGAAAAATCAAAATTCCAACGCCATTATTCTTCAGATGTCATCCTCTATCATGGTTTAAAATTTCAAAGCATTTTGAATTGATTTGACCCTTATTTGGAGAGAGAGAAAGCCTATAGGGGGCTTAGGAGCCTTGAAAATTTACGAAAGTGCCCTCGGAGATGACTAAGCTGTCCCTAGTACTCTGAAATGTGCCGATCGAACCGGGAACCCTCGCTACTATCCTATTAGTAGAGACTCTCCTTCGGGGGGGGGTTGAAATTTTGGGTATAACAGTATTTCAGTCTACCCCCCTTAAAAAGGCTTCGTCCCGAAGTCCTTACTCATCAACAGTTCACCTAAGGAATCCAGTTCCACTAAGTAATCACAGACAGATCATCACTAGGGAGTACACACTACATTCAGATCTAGTCTATATGTATTACATTTGATACAGCAATAATCTAATTCCATATAGTCAATAATCATGACACATTCATTGATAGGCAGCACTAAACAAGGTGTAAAGCTCATTGATACACACACTAGACAAGGTGCAAAACTCAATCATACACAGCACTAGACAAGGTGCAAAACTCAATCATACACACACTAGACAAGGTGCAGAACTCAATCATACACAGCACTAAACAAGGTGCAAAACTAACCAGAAGTACTCAAAGGTGTCTCACAAGGGGTATTCCACACACCCCTATTCATATGCAAGTATCTCGCGAGGATACCTTTACACCACTCCGCGTGTATGTGTATGCATATCTTTAACGATGGCAAATCACAGGGAAGCAGTTATGAAGACCAGGACTTGACGATCCCCAACCCCATGCTAACCAACGTCTACTACCCGTGGACACACCGGTTAATAACGAAGGACACTGCGGTCCACGGCTCCTCGGACAGTAACACCTAATTTCCTTAATCACCCGCAGACACACCGGTCTAATGACAAAGGGCTCTGCGGTCCACGGCTCTTTGGGTGATATCACTCGCAGACACACCGGTCTCATGACGAAGGACTCCACGGTCCACGGCTCTTCGAGTGACGCCCTAAATTCCAATTTCTATTCATATCTGTGTCCACTTGTAGGAAGTTTCGAGAGTCATTCAACCCCGACGTGGTCAGAGTTAGTGTTGAACTATCTCTCACCTCAATTTGTGTTCTGTTTCGCTTGATCGGACCAGGATCAAGTTCAACTTCCCACGTCAACTTCAATCAGTTAATTGTTTTATTCTTTTCTAATCTTGTTTCCTCTTGATATCCGCCACCTTGTGTTCCATAGTCACACAAGTCAACTAGTGTAACTAATCTAGTCATAGACATATAGGGTCATGTATCCTCCTAACCATATACCAAGTTCCCTCGACTTATAATTATTCATACAACTCCTAGAGGTTTTTCCTCCACTAGGTTACACATTGGTCTCATGCCGATTCACTCATCGCACTTCCATAATCGGTTTCATACCGAATCACAAATCGTATAGTACGGAGCTTTCTACTCCTTCTATTTGAAATCTCCCCATTGGAGCTACCAGATAATCCTACTTGAACTCTCAACCGGAGCTATAAGTTAAGCGTTTATGTGTTTAATGTTCGCAATGTTAGCATAAATAATTGAAAATAGGATAATAACACACTATCTGTTCTCCCTTTCCTATTCGCCACAACTATGCGAACTAAATAATAATATATATATATATATATTCATACACATAATACATCACAACATTACCTCAAGTAATATAACACAGTCACAACACTTGTACTCTACGTACAATAATAGTTTGCAGCATGTGTACCATGCGCTACGTACTACTGCGTATGGTATATTTTAAGCGTGCACAATCGCTCTACCCCCCCTTAAAAGGGATTACGCCCACGTAATTTACGAATATGTCATCTTGAAGTAATAGGTACAAGATGTTCCACTCATATGGAATATTCGTGCACTGATGTGCTACGTATACATTATTTTTTCCTCTCGGGTCGGGCTTTAGCCACTATGGCTATACTACCTATGTCGGTTAGGTATATGTATGTTCATGTATGGTTTGATCGGGAGATGTAAACACATCCTTTGTTTTCCCAAATCTGTTATATCCAACCTGTGCGCTATGGGCCCACTCGCTCTGCAAGCAGTATGCCCAACTACTTTTAGTGTTACTCTTTTAAGTAGCAGCTTCATGCCGGTTTCTACTCCACGTGACGGTGTTTTCTACACGGTCTTCCATAATTATGGTCATGGAGGAAACTATATCGCTGCGTGGTATCATCATTACACACGCTAATTATTTCAACTAGTTATTCTATTCAGTCTTCCTGAATCCTATGCATGCTCATGGTATATTCCCAAGAGTTCATGCCACCCTACCGAACTAACCTTCGGTGTAAGGGTTGTCGAGCTATGCTCTAGCACCTAGTGCTCATAGTAGTCGTGTCTAAAATCTCAAGACGGGTCTGATATGCGCAACTAACTGGCGCCTCATGACTCCAAGTTATTTCTTTCTGGGATGAGTTCGTTCCTTAGGTACCTTGTAGGTCCTCTTTTGCTAGTATGAACTTGTATCCCTCGTGTGTTGGTATTTTAGTACCCACACATATGGTTCATCCCTCTTCTCAATTTGGGGAATCCATTTGCCTTTCTGATCTTCCGCTTTCTGCTTCTCAGTGACATAATTCGGTTAACAATTATTATAATGGTCGCTTTGTTGCGCACCATGTACCAGTCGATTGGACGGTCCTCCGCCATTGTGGTTTGCATGGAGTATTTAATCTCCAGCTTAGAGTATCTCTTATAATGCTCGCCTTCGCCCTTCGTCTGTTGTAAATATACAATACGACTGTGGGCTTTAGCTTGGCATTCGTTTTCTGTTCGACCCTAAATGGTGCTAACATACTAACATTTTTCTGGCTCGAGCATGTGGTATTATTATTATTTAACGCGTCATCATCGCAGCGCCCTCAGCGCATGGTATAACTCTGTCTGTGCCCCCTTTTGGGTAGCATCTAATATCACAAGGTTTCTCTAATATAACTTACTTAGATACCACAATTTCTCTTCTCATTCATGGGTTCAACTTGCCATTACCATTAAATTGGCCTTGGTTTCCTCATTTACTAAAATCCTCAAAACTTGTATTCTAACTCATCCACTATGGAGTTGTGTCCTTATATCATTTTATTATCAAGCTATCCTTGATTTCCCCTAACCTAGTTGGTTTGACTGAGATCTCTCTCGTCAATTCACGGTTTACCTAGTCAGGACTCCATTCACTGACTCAGACACATAGTTGACTACCCCCTGGGTCCTCACACTACTCGTTTACATACATGGGGTACCATACTGATACATTACTACTTACCCAATTAACTCAATGTAAGTTTCGTCAGGCCCACAAGCTCCTAGGAGTGTGGTCGTCCCATGTCTCGTTTAGTGCACTCGTAGTGTTCGTACCCGGTGATTATCGTACTCTTAGTCCCGGTAATTTATGTTTAAGTAACTATGCTGCCAATTCTTAACCTTAAATGTGAGAATGGCTCTAATACTAGGTTCTATGGTTTCCTTTATTAATCTGTATTTCCCTTACCTTCTCTAAGATAGGTGTTTACGACTTATCGTCATAATACTGGTTTTCCACATGCTCGTCAACTGGTATCTGTGAGTGGGGATCAGTAACTACTTATTATCTATCCCGTTCACTCCTAGGCTGTTAACGCCTTCACATATGAGTTTTCAGTTCTAAAACTCCACCCATTTCATTGGGTTTCACCCCCTATTGTAATACGGACTCCATGACAAGGGTTTATACCTCGTGTTTCTCCTGCATTATGGTAGTCCCTTTTTAGCCTGATATTAATCAGCATTTGTGATTCATCACCTTTGTTCAGGTACAATGCTTATTCTGATAATTAAACGATTGTTGGTCTTACTATTTAATTTAATCCTAGTTGGTTCTAATACTTTCTCCTCAGGTTACAATTGGATACCCACAACTTAATGGGTTCCGCTAATCCTCGCTCTCCATTGTGTAGTCCTTATCTACTGCCCTCCGTACGGGAGTTTAGCAGCTTAATGGATTAACAACACCCCCCGGTATGTGAGGTGCGGCATAACATCGGCCCTTTTATTGCACGTTCACATCTGTCTATTAAATTGTTTTTTTTAACAACCAAAATAGTTTGTCATAACGATACTTGTCTATTATTCTCATCCACTCAATCGGATAGTTTTGTTTAGAGTCTTGGCTCATATAGCTCACTCCTTGCCCTCTGGCAATGTTCAATGGTAGTGGTTTAACCACAAGTGTCGCGCACTCCCTAAATATGGTTATGCTGGTCCTGAAGACTCGACACTCCCCACCGGTGATGATTGACGTTTAATGTCCATACCGGCACTGGGGTTAGGCTTGTAAGCACTAATTACCGTTATTCTCATTTACTCCCCTTCCCTTACTCTACTAAATGGTGTATTATTTTAGGTTTAATGGTCAGACCGGTTAGGTCTTCCCGAGGTTTTATCGACCTCCAACCCAAGGGTTTCGTACCCTGCCTATAAGAAGGTTATGTCCCACTTCATTGCATTACGGACTCACATAAAAGTTTAGTGCTTATTGGTAACTGCCTGGGCCACTCGGTCTTTTAGGGTTAGTTTACCGTTGCTGCACTTGCTGTAGCAAGTGCGCAAGGCAGGTTGAAATTTGATACTTTGGTTAATGTGGCACTTGCAATGGCAAGTGCGCCATGCAGACTGAGCCACCGGTACGGTGTGTCAGTGCAGTGCTATTCCCTAATCGGGTCCCTGTTCTAGCCAAAAGTTCTTATTCAAATTAGTACAGTCTCACTCCCGCACTCGTTCCCACAAGTTTACCGTGGTAGTAAGGTCTTACTTTCCTCACGAGGCGTTGCTTGATAGCGACTTAGCGAGTTCTTGTTTCTATAGTTCTCATGATCTCTCCTCATACACGTCGGGCCATCTTGAACCTTCAGTGTTGCATGGTTTTAGAGTTACTCGCTTCGGGTGAGACTTCTAAAGGTAATTCCTTCCGTCTGTTACGTATCTCATAAACTAATAATTACTCGCCGTTTCTACCTTTTTTCCCCCAAGCGCACCATCGGTGCTTTCCTGGATGTAAGACAGGGTCGCCTTGCTTATAGCAAGCTAGCCCCATTAGTCCTACAGGAATTTTCTCCTCAAACTTGGTTTATTATTTATCTCATCCTCGTATGGTAGACATTATGTCATTACCAGGACCTCCGGTCCTAAACATTACACCAAAACACTAAGTCTTATTCTCTACATTTAATGTAGTTCTCATAGCATCCACACCGGGTCTTCCGATCAGGAGAGTTATCTCCGTGGTGCTTCTCATTTCTTGTGTTACCAGGTAGTACTCGAGGTACGGGCTGCGGCGGGTGGGGTGGGGTACCATCGCAAGTTTCCCCGGGATACTCTCCCATCAAGTGCGAGTGTTTCATACAGTCTTCGCGTTACTTGGGGTAGCTGGACCCTCACCACCTCCCGCTGCTCCGTTTTCTTCCTTAGTACTGTTACCCAGACCTCTCCCTGACATAAGTCAAGAGGACGGGTTAGATCTTTACTCGGTCTAATACCGTAGTCTCGGTCGTTTAATATTGAAGTGCCTCTACGGCTATGGTGTGCAAGCTTTGAGCATTGCATCAACCCTGCAAGGTCACGTATCCTCACGACGTTTCCCGTATTCCCAAAACCTATGCTCACTGTATAAATCCTACTATCTCTTGTCATCAGAGCAGTACTCCGCTCTGATACCACTTTTGTAACACCCCTACTCTAATCGGCTCCTAATCATCTTACTTAACATCATAATCGCAGCGGTAATCTCAACAACTGTACTACTGGTGTCACCGTTCTTACTCGCCCATACGAGTAATAACGTGCTTACTGATATATTCTTAAATGCGAAACAACTTCCCACAGTGACAACAAGAGATAGATCTATCCTTCCCAAACCAATATAAAATACATTCACAGTGAGCATTCTAAGTATCCCAATCCTATACACGTTTCTAAGTTCGTATCAAAATGCAACAGTGCATATTTAAAACAACTGTAACTAAACTACCCAGCGCGTCACTCTCTTTGCCGACACCGGAAGCTGCATACCTGCAAAAATGGTTGTTTGTGGTATGGAATCAGCCCCTTGAGTATGTTACTACATGACTGTCATGCCCCCTCGGACCCTCAGTTAATTGGTCGAGAGCATGTAAATCATTTTCATGCAAGTAGTTTAATGTTAAAACTGTAAAGCAACAAATATATTGCAGTAAACTCAAATAACAAACAAGCCCCCCGGCTTCACACATCGCATCGTAATAAACCACTGAAAACGTTACAACGCTTATATGAGTACAGAGACTCCACTCCAACAAACACTTGATACATTATAATTGAGTACGGCGACTCACTCGACCAAACAATCCACCACAATCTACACATGAGTACAGCGACTCGACTCAATCAGTTCACAACACACAATATGAGCACAATGGTTCGTTCAAACAAATCCACCAATATACCACACATAATTACAAGGCATAACCACTGAGCAACAAGGCGAGGTAACGAGACTTATAAACAAGTATAATTTCCCGTCCTTGGCATATAAGCCCAAATAATGTTTGCCTAGTGTACAAGCTAATATAGTCGTTTGTAATTGTTCAGTCATGCCTGATGACAACGTCTCGTTAACACGACGTGTCTCTAAGTTACCCATCTCTTATGGCGGGTCACCCACGGCAATAGCCACTCCAGCGGTAGAGTCTCCGACCTACGAACAATCTGTAGTTCGTTGGAAATTTATCCAGATACTTACAGTTACCACACGGTATCCTAGTATCGTTAATGGATCACAGTTCACAGCAAGAGCCACATCCTCTTGATTAAACTTATCTATACCATCGCATCGCTTAACTATTTTTTTCTAACACAGCAGACTAAGGTCATAGTTCAATCCTGAGTATGTTGACTCGGGATCCAGTGCTAGATACGAGAGCGGCGTTAGAGAGGCCAATGCTCCGTATATAAGTCTCAGATATTATATATATCTTATTATCCTAATGCTACAATGTTTTACTTACGTTCCTTGTATACACATATAAGATAGCATCATTGCCGCTAGTTCGTTTTATAATATGTTCATATATACAAACGGTACTGTTATCGTACAACAGTAATAATAATGAAGCAGCATTAATACGCAACTCAAGCATATTAATTCACACAAGCAGACATTCAATCTTATCACAGATTTTCACACAATGTCTGAACTGAGGAAATCCTCAGAGACAATCAAGCCACATAAATAACATACCGTTCACCCTGGAAGTATTACGGTGGAGTATGATTCAGCTAGATCCGATGCTCCTCGCGTCGTCTCTAACAGTCTAACAATACGTAACGCTACTGATTAGAATCCCGTATATCAACTTAATTCTACGGTGCCCTGTACCGTCGTTATTACCTCCCGGTTAATCCCCCGTTATTAACTGTCAACGTTTTGTCGGGTTTTCGGCTTAACTCGGAATTTGGAAAAAAAACGTTATATTACATGCGTAGTCTTGTCTTGTACATTAACTTACTTAATGTTGAACTTGTTATCGCATGTAACTTAACATACCCTTGTATGTCGTATAGTTTGTTTCTATATTGTATGCATGATTCTTTATCATGATTATATATCTCACCTTAGTATTTATTTTTCTAAGGTTTTTTTTTCTAAGTTCAATGTGGTATAATTCATATGTAAACAATACTTTCAATTATATAAATCCTTATTATCACATGTATACTCCTAACATTAGGATTCCATATCCAATGTTTGTAATTCTTTTTCCTTTCACCTTTCATTGTTTTAAATTATGATAATACATGGTTATCAAACCATACTATATTCTTTTACCATAACATATATTTATTTATATACATGTATTATGGAACCCTTTGTTATATGGTAAGTCTATTAGTATATATATCCATTCTTTTAATGAATACCTCTTATATTATAAATTCTATAACTCTTATAACATAAAAACCATATTATAAATTTCATTTAAAAATGTTAATATTTCCGAACAGCACCTTTTATCTTAAGTATTTACAAAATCCACCACATTATTAATATAATGTTATATTTTAGCTATATAACATATATTATGATATTTAGTCATTAAAACAATTATAACTTATAGTTATATTTTGTTATAAATACCAAACAGCCCCTATATTTCGGCTTTCATCATATACCACTAAACTTCTATAATTCACAAATCCACCCCAAAATACATTTCATTGTTACACTTATAATATATAAATTATATTATAATCCTTAACCTTAGTATAATTATAACCTATAGTTTTTAAAGGCTATAATTTTTCGAACAGCCCCTAGGACTGTTTTAATTAAATTTCCCCCACCAAACTTTGTATATTTACCAAACCTTCCCAATTTATAATACATAGTTTTCTAACAACATTAAAAACTATATATTATACATATATCTTTATAAAATCTTATATATACTCCAAAAATTACCAAACTTTACCAAAAGGTTATAGATATTATTCCTAACCTTATACTTTCTATAAATCTCGGTTTTTACCCACTTGTTACCCATTTGTAACAATGTTATAAAATATCATATATTATACTTATATAAGTCATGTAAACACCAAATTTAACCAAATAAACTTCTAAAAATTCCAAATAACTTAAGGACTGTACTAAATCCCATTTAGTACCCCAAATTTCGGAAATTACATAATAGCCCCATCTCTTATAAATCTTTTACAATTTAATACTTATCTTAATATAAGGTAGTATTTTAATTTCTAAAATTCTCCAAACTTGGTCAAAGTTTCCTATATAGTCAACTTTGACTTCTAATACCAATTTGGAACCAAACTTTCGGTAATCACCAATAATACCCCATAGTTTTCTATTTTTACAATTTTGACCCAAAACTTTATAAAATGTTAAATTTTTATTAAATTCATTTAAAACCCCTAAATTCCTCTAAATTAAGCCCACGACTTTATATTTTACCAATAATTACGGTTTGGCCCCAAACTTAATTATATAAGCATAAATCTAACTAAATAAGCTTATAAACTTAAATTAATGTGGCCTAATGACATGGCCTTATTACAACCTTGAACTTGCAAAATAAATTACACTTTAAATGTCTCAAAATATAGTATAAACTCACGGCCTCACCATAGATTAAATATTTTCCACATAATGTCATAATTTGACCATTATGTTAATTAAATCTCTTAAATGACTAACTTAATTTATCTTAGTCATGTTTTTCCATTTTAGGTTAATATATCCCATATATTAAACTCCACTCTCGGCATAATAATTATATATGCTAGGAAATCATAAAATCATAAGTTTTAAGGTGTTTATACCTTGATTTCTCCTTGTATGAATTCGGCCACTTGAAGAAAATTCACCACATCATTTAGACATGTTTAATACACCAAAATAAGATATGGTTATACTCCAAGCTTGAGCTTAACCATAATGAACAATTAATGTAAGATTTAAGGCAAAAATCACCTTAAAAATGCAAAGGAACTTCAAGAGGTATTCGGCCTGAAATAAAACACACCACAAGGTGTTAAATTCACCATATAGACATAGGAAATAGCTAGACAACAACAAGCTGCCTTGGTATTAGGTTTTACCTTGGAAAAATGACTTAAAGAAGGGTATTTCCTTTAGATCTCGGCCACCTTTGCTCCAAAAGGCTAACCAACTGAATGAACATGTAAATATGGAGATTATGAGTGTATAAACTGATAAAAAAAAAGGAAGAAAATTGGATGATGAACAGTAGAGAAGCTTAAGGTATGTTTTTACCTTAAAATGCAAATTTGGGATACCTTGGTCCCTATACTTGCTTCAGCCGAAATTGGTTGGTGTTCTAACCTTACAACACTAAGAATAAGCCATAGGAAGTGATGAACCACGAGATCTAAGTCTAGGTAGTGAAGAGATGAAGAAAAAGAGCTAAAATATGCCTTAAAACATTACCTTAGAAGCTTAGGAGTTAGATCTGTCTTCCATGCTCAAGAACAGAGCTTGAGAGGGTCTGGAAGATGAGTTAGCTTGGCTGGAATGGAGCTAGGAGCAAGAGAATGATTGAAATGAGCATTATTGATTGAAAAAGGAACTTTTGATTAGTTTATGTTTAGTAAATGGTGGATGACTCATCCAAGGGATAAGCATGCGCTGGAATCGGTTATTGGAGGGGAAAGGCTGGCCTCACACGGTTTGGGGACTGATTGGAGCAATCATGGAGCAAATGTGTATTATTTAGTCCATAAATTAGAAAGATAAAAGTAATCTCCTTAATTTAAGGAGTGGTGTTGGAGACTTGTCGCTTGTATGTGCAAGTGGCTAATCCAGCCTCCTCTTGCTTGTGGCTGCCGAATCCATGTGGTCCAAGGGGTCAACTTTGACCTCTTGACCATTCTTAGTCAATGTTGACTCAAACGGGCCCCCTTTTGGGTTTTATTAATATTTTAATATTAAATTTGTAAAAATTTGTAAATTTTGGATTTAAATCCTAATATGATATAATGTGATATAATATCATATTTAAAGGAAATTATAACCATTAAGCCCATTAAAAACCAATTTAGAAGGCAATTTCATAAAAATGTGCTTTAAGGTGTTTTAGTGCACATTTTGTGTTGCAAGGTGTTTGTGAGCTTGGTTTTCTTTGAGAACGGTTTTTTTGTGTTCCTTACATGATATTTGATCATGGAATCCAATTTTATATCATTTAGAGGTCATTAGACCTTTAAGGTTTTCTTAGGGCATATTTTTGCTCTACTTGACCTTGAAGCGTGAAAGTGCTTGTTCATTGTGTTGGAGTGTTGCCCAACAATTTTAATATGTTTAGTAATGTGTTAATAAGGTTAGGACAAATTTTTAGGTCCTAAGTAGTTCATTTGGTTATTTATTTACCCTAAACAGTCAAAGGGTGCAAAGTCTTGCTTTGTGTTGACCACTGTTGTTCTCAGTTGACTTTTAAGGCACTTTTAGGCCTTAGTCAATGTGATTAGATGTTTAATCCACCTTAGATCATTAGTAGATCATTTAATTAAGTTTTAAGGTTAGGGATATTTCAGTTGCTGCTGTTCTTGCACAGCTGGGTACTCAAATAGGAGGAGCACCAGCGCACCCGCCACAACCCAGGGAAACGAACTGGCTGAAGTCAGTTTCCGAGACCCGACCACCTACATATTCAGGGGAGCCAGACCCCGTAGCCTTGGAGCGATTCATAGTTTAACATGAGAAGGCCTATGAGGCTTTACAAGTACCTGCCAACCAGAAGGTTGTCATTGCTGCTTTCCATCTGAAGGATGCAGCCAGCACTTGGTGGAGATTGGTCAAGGACCATCACCTGGCTACGCCCGACTTTTCGTGGGCTGCTTTTGTCGAGTTACTGAGGGGGAAGTACTACCCGGCGCATCTCAAGCAGAAGAAGCGCCATGAATTCGAGACATTATCCCAGGGAGGTCTGACCGTGGATGAGTACTATGCTCGGTTCATTGGTCTGCTGGACTTTATCCCGGTGTTGATTACTCAGAGACCGTGAAGGTCGAGAAGTTACGGGGGGGATTGTTGTTTCGCATCCAGATGGCCATGGGTGCTACCCTCTACACTACCATCCAGGTATTAACATGAAAGCCATAAATTCTTTACGTACTACATTACCGATTAACTTTGTGAAGACTTACCAATGAGATTCCAGGAGTGTTATGACGCTGCCTCGAGGAAGGAGCTAATGCTCCAGACTCGGGAAGAGACTCTAGGGGCAAAGAAGAGAAAGAACCCTGAGGGAGAGTCTGGGGGTGGAGGAGCATCTCCAGGCGATAGCCAGAAGAAGGGAAAGTAAGGACTTATCCCATTCTAAACTACTTATCATATTATACACCTTATGAATGCTGACCCGAAACCTTGAACAGGAAATTCTTTCCAAAGAAAGGGCAGCAGGGTCACCAGGGAAAGAAAGGGAAAGAGCCCGTCCTTTGGTTGACCGGCCCGAGCTATTGATGCTCAGTCTCTGAGATCTGCACCTCCTAAGGGTGAGAACACTTACCTCTTAAATTCAATTGTGACCTTAACCTTTATACCATCAGATTTTAACTTAAACTTAAATGCTACCTTTAGGCACCGGACAACCCCAGCGCCATTTCTATTGTAAGCGTTGTGGGAAGGACCATCCTGGGGTCGACTGTGAAGGCCGCAAAGTTGTGTGTCGGTGCTGTAAGAAAGAGGGCCATAGGGAGTTCGAGTACTGGATGAACCCTGAGAGCCGTAATTACAGGCCACCAAGGAATACTCAGAAGACCTCAGCTGGAGGATCTAGAGTACCACGAGGCGGTCAGGATGGCTAGACATCTACTGATGCTGGAGCCTATAAAGGCAAAGGAGTAGATAGGGCATGAGTACCCTGACTCCATGAGACCGCTGGTGGAAGACTTATGCTTACTATGTTATGTACTTACCTTGGATGTTAGACAGAGATATGTTATAAGTATGTGGGAGTGTGTCATTGACCACTCGCCTTTTTGTGTATGACTTTTGGGAACTAGTTATGTGGACTTGATGCGAGTAACCTTGAAACCTTGACGGATTATATATAAATGAACAAGATGTTAAAGCTTACATTATAATGTAGCCATACTCGACGATGCAGAGTCAATGAGACCAGTAATTACTGTTGAACCAGAATTTCCACCTGCATGGCGCACTTGCTATTGCAAGCGCTATGACAGTAAACCACTGAAATTTCCATCTGCCTTGCGCACTTGACAGAGCAAGTGCTGCTACTGCAACTACTACTTTTTAGTCTTTTATTATATGTATACCAAAAAAAAATGTTTTTCAAACTTTTTCATACAAACCCTAAGATTAGAAACTTATGCAACCACGGGAAGACCATTAGTCCAACCTATGCAACTGGAGAATTATACAGCCACTGTGATTGTAAACCACACCAGTTTAATTGTTCAAGAATTTTCAGACATGGCTTATTAGCCAAATACCATCAGTGTATATCCGCATTTAATGCTAATCACTATTAGTGATGAATGTTTAGTCCTTATGGACAAGCATACCCTTTGTAGATGCACCACCATCAGTGAGGATGGTTGGGAAGTGAAGAGCCAAGTTGCTCAAACTATTATGCAATCTACAATGCATCCAATTAAACGGATGCGGGAATGAATATGAACTGTGGATGAGATATGATCATGATAAACAGGGAGAAAAGGAATATGTATCGTACTCAATAAGATCGAATTAGGAGAACCAAGTTTGCTAAATATAGCACAGATTTTACTTACACCGAGCTGAATAACGCCGATTTATGACACGAATTACCACTGATGCCGCCAGAGCAATAACACTTACAACAAGATAACCGATAACATGAACAAAAAAGAGAGAAGAAAAAAAAGGATATCCATCAGAGGGAGATTGACAACAGAATACTTCACAATACCCGTGTGACAGACATTACCAGTTTACTAAATGAGACATGGGACGACCGCACTCCGATAGGAGCATGTGGGCCTGACAGACTTATTTGTGAGTTAGTCGGGTAAGTAGTAATGTATCAGTACGGTACCCCATGCAAGTAGACAAGTAGTGTTAGGAACACGAGAAGTAGTCAACTCCGTACTACAGATAGTAAGACAGGTTACCTCGAAGATGGACGAGAGAGCCGCAGTTAAACCAACGGGCTAGAGAAATCAAGAACCTTCAACAGAGAACAGTAGACATTATACAGTGAAGACAGGGAGGGAACCTTTCAAGGATGTGAACACTAAGGAAAAAAACATGGAAACCCATTATGGAAATATTATGTAGAACCCCCACAAGGATCGAGCAAATTCTTGCAATCCAGAGAAAATCTACCGAGATGATGTGGACATAAGCGTGTGACTACGCAAGGATAAAAGACAAAGCTATATAGTAGCAGATACCTTAAGCAAAGAACAGTGGATTTGGAATGTACCACTCACAAGATAATTCGCACATCTTATCTGTTTGACTCATGAGATATTAGCTGCTGAGAGTTTACGCCTCTGCACTCTGTAGGACTGAGTGTTTTGGTTTTGCAATTATGCAGTTATTAATCTAGTGGGAATACGGGAAGATGTAATGGATATCAACAAGAGTGTGTAAAAGAAAGAAGAACTACAACAGTGTGTTACTCCGGAACAAAACCACCGTTAGACACGGATGACAAGGTTTATCTCCGTGGACATGTAGGCTGGTACGTCTTAATATTACAAAGACAAGTGCAAAGAGCACTAAGTACTAACAATAGCCAATGTCATATTACACCTCAAGCTGAATATCAGTGAGAGAAGACACACGCATGTATGCTAGTGATCCAAATGAGAGGATACACAGCAATGGAAAGAGGCAAACTGCGCCTATGGTCACGGGTCTGCACCTCATACGGAGCGAGTGTGAAATACCCCGACCTTAAATGTAGTGATTAAAATTATCCTAATCCGTATTTAAGAGCCTAATAACGCTTAAGTAATATTGGGGAGGAAAAATAAATCCAAAAGAAAAAAGAAACGCTTAAAAGCAAAGGGGAAACGCTAAATAAGCGTTAAATAACCATAGGAGGTATGAGACCTCGGTTAGCGTGTTATATGGATTCCAAGGGTTTAATAGGACCTAAATTATATGTGGGAACAACTCCTGAAGAAAACGGATCCAAATAATGAATTAAAACGCTAATAGAGCTTTAGAGCACGTTTTTCGAGAAAACCCGAAAAACGTGACTTTGAGTGGTCAAACGGACCCGTAGAAATTATAAATCACTAAATAAATATTATTAAGCATTTATGGAAACTTAATAACCAATAAAAATAAAGAAACAAGAAAATCCGGAAAACGGGCCCGGTTAGCGAATAGTATCAAAACCGGGTAAAATAACGAGCGTTTTCTGTAAAAGACGAAAAACTGCTCCAGCTTAACAGTATAAGTGGGCCGGTTTTTATAGGGTATTAATACCCTCTCTCACACTCAATTAAATATTACCCTCTCACACACACACTAGAAGACAAGGACAACAAAAAGTAACAAAAAGTAGAAAAAGACTCTCTCACCTCACTTTTTCTATTCTCTCTCCTATTCTTTCCTTTCCCCCATCGTAAGAATCCTCTCTTTCTCCCCTTGGCTGGCGATTTCAGAGCTTCAACAACAACAATGGCAACCTCACTTCACCTTCATGCTCTAGCCATATACAAGCTCCAAATGCAAAACAAATTACATATTTGAACTCCCCTCATCATCCTCTACACTCCTCTCTTTTCAAAATCCAAAATGATGAAGTTCATTTTCGTGGGTATACCCCATTGGTGAAGAAAATAGCATCAATGTGTAGCTTGGAGTCTCCTCTCTCCAACAAGGTAAAAATCTACATGAAAAACTCATGTTTTCTTCACTTTCCTTCACAAACCGATTTTTGCCCCATTGTAACACTCCATTTTCTCTCTCTCTTTTGAGCACAATATCAACCTTGCAATGGTGGTGGATTCACCTTCTTGAACCAAGGGCTAAAACCCCTCTAAAACACTCCAAAGGTAAACCCTAGAAATCTTGCTTTAAACATTCCATTGAACTAGCATTAATTTAAGGGTTAGTATATTAATTGTAGTTGTTTTGTGTTCATTGGGTGATGGGAATGGAGTTTGGCAACTCCATTCCCCACATGGCCGATTTGGGCAGAAAGAAAGAAAGAAAAGGAGAATTGGAAAAGGAATGAAGGAATTATAAGCTCAAGGTAAGATTCTTTACTAATGTTAGTTCTAATGCATTAGACTAATGGGAATGGGCAAACTAACTAAAGAACCCAAAATCTTGTATTGGAATGTAGTATTGGAAGTTTGAGTATTTGTGAATTTGTATGTGAATCGTAGGCCTTGGAGCCAAATGATTGTGTATGAGTATTAGTATTGGTATTTGAGGAAGTATTAATGAATTGGTATTGTCTTGAATGCTGGTAGGACCCTTGTAAGGGTGTGGCTAGTTTAGGAATGGATTTGATGAGAATGTGTATGAGTGGCTAAGTAAGAAAAGTAGATGGACTATGGCAAAATTTTGGTAGGAATGTGTGCATCTATGGAGGACTTGGAGAATGGGAGAACCAAGGTATGTATTGGAGTTAGTAGAGATGATTAGTAACTATGGAATGGTAGTAGTAGCATGTGAATAAAAGAGTGTAAAATCTGTAGCGAGAAGTGTTAAAACACAATGGAGAAAACTAGGAGGAATTAAGTGTATTAGGAGGAGTTAAGGTGAGTAGTTTGATACCTTGAAACAGATTTGGAGAAGAGCTAGGTAATGGGATGGAAGTAGGATGGTAAGATGATGCAATTAGAATGCTAGGAGTGGCATTGGTAGAGGAAGTATTGGATGGTAGAAGTTGGTTTAAAATCTGTAGCAAAAGAGAAACAAAAACTGTTGCATGTGTTGAAGAAGAGAGAAAAATTGTGTAAGTTGATTTAGAAGTGAAAAATGAAATTGATGGATTTAGCAATGAATTTGATGGATGAACTAAGGTGAATAGAGGATTTAAATGGTGTTAAACATGTAGGAAACATGTGGAAATGAGTAGGAAAGGATTGGGTGTGAATTGAGTAGAGTTTGGGATTCAAAATAAGTAATTAAATGGGTACTGGGCTGGACCGACCTAGGATCGATCCTAGCAGGGTCGGTCGACCGAAAATCTGCAATCTCGGAAGCTTCTGCATCCGACCGACCAGGGGACCGACCCTGCCTGGGTCGGTCGAGTAGAAACTTTAGTCGGAAATGCTTCTGCATCCGACCGACCCAGGGGACCGACCCTGCCTGGGTCGGTCGAGTGGAAATTGTTAGTTGGATTGCTTCTGTAACGGACCAACCCAATGGACTGACCCTGGATGGGTCGGCCGGGCTGAAATTTTCAGTAATCGAAGTCTCTGCAGCCGACCAACCCATGGGTCCGACCCAGAGTGGGTCGGTCGAGCCAAAACTTACAAAAAAAAATAGTAAAAATAAAATATAAGACTATGATTAGTATATATATATGTGTATATGTATACCCACCTGTACATATGTGCATATATATGTAAGTATACCATTGTTAGCAAGCAAAGTAAGTGTAGTAAATGAAATGTAAGTATAGGAATGTAAAGACTTAGTAAGTATGAGTTAGGAAGCGTAAGGATAATCGAATTAAATAATGATAGTTAGATTAATTATTCGATTGTATGTATATCATAGGATTTGAATTGTGAACACCGGAGGAAGGTTGGGATACAAGTACAACGGTGAAATGAAAGGATTTCTTCATGCTCTGTATCCTAACCTGGTTACCCCGATTTGTGTGCTTATGTGATCACCAATAAGATAAATGCACGAATCGGAATTATAATGCACTTAATTGTGTTTGAACTATTTTGTTCTTGATTGTATCTTCTTGAACATTTAGTTGTATAATTCATGAAATGTATGAATGAGAATGAAGGGTATGTGTATGTAATGTGTACTTGTGTATGTGTATGGATGTATGGAAATGAAGTACGACTTCTGCTAATTCCTAACAATCTAACTCCTAACATGAGTAATGAGTAAATGGAATGAGTAGAAGTCCGATATAGTTTCGGCCACGCGTGAGGATAAGGAAACACAAGAGGTTGGATCCGAATCTGGCTGTAATCTTTTCCATGGACCAATCCCCTTGAATGGGTAGCATCCTGGATTAGTGGGCCACCCTAAAGCCCGGTGGTGGGATGTAGTAATCCCTGCCCGGAGGTCATACCGACTTAACAGGAAGTAAAGTATGTAAGAAGTAAGTATCGTATGTGTATTGGTCTTGACTGTTGTAAGTCATTGACCTTGAGTAAATGAGAGTATTGAACACCCGATTAACCGGGTGTGTAAAGAAGCTAACAAGCCTTCTGTATGAATTGGAGAAGTGTATCTCCGTATTGCGTATTGAGTATGTAACGAGTATGTATTGTGTATGTGTATTCTGGAGGATGGTAAGTAAGTATTGGTTGACTTGTATTGTCTTCCAAGCATGTATTGTACTGTACGTATGTATGTGTACCTTGTGTAGTATTGTAGTACCGTGAATGAAAGCATGTATGTATATAGTATGTATGTATGTATGAAAGTATGTATGCATGTATGTAATACAAAATGAATTGCATGTATTCGGCCAAATGGTCGGCGTACCCTCGCTAGTACGCGGGGTATGCGGTTATCATATTCAGCGAAAGCTGACCCCCTCGGGGGAACATTTAGTGTGCAGGTACCCGGAGCGAATACGGCCAAGGTAAGAGACCGGTGGCGCCTCTTGTAATTAGACGTATTTATTTTGTGAGGGATGGGTAGCAGATTGACTTCTAGTGAGGTGTGTATGAATTCGGGGAGAAGTGCTGTACTGATTTTGGAACCTAGTAAACTCGGTATGCGTAGTGTATTATCTTGTACGGAATTTGGAGTATTGTATTGAATGGGAGTAATGTATCGAATGGAGTATTGTAGTATGCAGTATGTAATGAGAGTATGTATTGTATTAAGTAGTACTCGGATATTCCGGTCCATCAGACCGATGCTGTATGTAGCAGTAGTAGCCTTGTTAGTCACGTGGGTGACTAACGGCATTGTATCACCCGATGTATGTAACTATGTATCCGCTGCGTGACTCGGGAAGCACGAGGAGATTGGACGGTAATGATTGAATTAATAGTAGGGGTATTACAAAAAGTGGTATCAGAGCGAAGTATCGCTCTGATGACTGGAAATACCGAGCTTAAGAAATACCGAGTTAGGAATTAGAAGCTTAGGGCTATGGGCTGAGTGATAGCATTAGAGAGATGCTAGTTAGGAACTACCGGTGAGTACCGATGCCTACACTACCAGTCCCGCCCGCCGCAAACCCCACTGTATAACTTGGGAAAGGACGCCAGAGAGAAGAAAAGTCTTCTCATACTCGGGGGAACCCGATCTGGCAGTTGTGAAGCAATCACACGGTAAACAAGAACCGACACGTAGTTGATTCCAGGAAATGGAAGACCCGGAGATGAATCCCGGTTGAACAATAATGCCCGCACTTAATAGCGGGGGAATAAGCACTCCAACCACAAGGAGGCTACAGCTTACAACAACATGGGGCGACATGCTTAGCAGTTGCGAAACCTGGCTAATCAACCAGCAGCTGGAAAAGAAGCACTAAGTGTGCAAAAGAGCGGAAAAAGGGAGCAGTAACAAAACTCGAGACACAAGTCTACGGGGGCAGTAATAGTAAAGTAACACCGACAGCGGTGTACTAGCTGACTAAGGACATAGTCAGGAACGGTTAACTCCAAAAACCAGAACGCCAAAAGGTTACAATACCTGGCCAACATAGCTTACACAGCTATAAGAATATCCACGGGATATGAACCGAAAGGACTACAAGAGTAGTGCCTAAACAAGTTAAGGCTCAGTAACCACAACAAACGTGTGTGGGGACGAGCAACAAGGAAGAACGCAACCAAATAGAAAGGGGATCTCCACGGATTGGAGAAGTACCCCGATCAATGACAGTCATGTCAAGATCACAGAGGAACTACTTAAAAGATTAAGTATTCTAAACACAGATCAACAAGATCAAGGAAAGAGTCAACAAGACTACCAAACACGGAGGGAAACCATACTGTGACTAGTAGAGGTTTACCCAAAAAACACCAGTATCGCGCACTTGCCACGGCAAGTGCAGTAAGAACAGGAACAGGTAGAGGAACTTTAACACACCACAGGTACATAGTAATGTACCGTGACAGCAGTGAAACAACTACAGGATCACAAATCCTGAAAGCTAGAGGAATCAAACCCTGAAAAGGCCTAACGGCCCGACCATTGTATTAAGAGTATACCAGTCAGTGAGAAGCTAGACTTGGTCAAGACCATAAACATGGCTATGCCATGAAGAACTTCTTTTAACACGAACTATTGTTTCAAAACCCATAATTTTTCTTTCAAAACCACAACCTTTCTTTTAACAACCTTGGATTTTAAAACCAAACCAACAGAATTACGGTGAGTATCATGGAATGATACAAGCGGAGTTGACAATAGAATACTCACCTAGCGTGTGACGAGCACTACGAGTGTACCCAATTACGGGATGTGGGACAACCGCACTCCGAAGGAGTTGCGGGCCTGACATATAGTTGGGTAAGTGGTAACGTATCAACATGGTACCCCACGTATGTATACTGTAGTGTACGACACACGTGAAGTAGTCAACTCCGTTCTACGGATCATGAGTGAATTCAAACCAGAACAGCTGGACACCTCAGACAATCAAGCATAAAGGAACTCAGAGAACCCATCTGAAAGTAAGGAATAAGAACTAGAAGTGCAAAAAGCACAAACTAGTAAGTATAGACATTGGATATGTCCCAAAGACTTCAAACAAATACATGACAGTTGGGAAGTATACCCAACCTGAACACAGTGAGGCAAATGCCTAATGTGGACACAACAATGCTCAACAAACGGGACGAGTTCCAAGAGCGATCACAAGATAACCACGGAGCATAATTCATCATTGGAGAGGACTAATAAACCTAGTCAAGAACAATAGGAGAAAGTGTAAAAAGTTTATCCAAGAACGGGAGACGTTATAACCCAAAAAGGGAATAACTCAATACAATACCACAAGGTGGTATAGTAGGCACAACATATCATAAACATTAGCCGAGGTAACGACATAACTAACAGCACTCAGGAGCAATCCTTGAAGGGTGTCTGGGATAATAACAGTGAACAAGCGTCATGATAAGAGCACATGAGCTAGAACAAACACTCGGTTAGGACACCGAAGGGATTTCACTTAACAGGAAATACCCTAAATTAGCATCAGCTTGCCTAAAGGGTCTCCTATGAACGGAGCGTGATGTCACGACTTGCCATGGAGCCGAGTAATACCTCCAACCCTATAGTGGTATACAAGGAGTGGAAAAAGGTATAAGCAGCTTGCAAAGAGCATAGCTTGCAGCAACAAGGCTCATAAGCCATGAATCAAATACGTTATATAAACTCTAACGGTTGCAAACCACACCATATAATAACAAGACTTGCAAGAGATGTTGCTCCATACGACAAATAGATCGACAATTGAACCAACCAAGTTGCACTCAACATAATGAGTGACTTGGAGTAATGGCTACCTCAGTGTCACTATCACTAGAGCATCAGTCTAGTATACAGTTGACAAGCCGTTAATTACCTCCATGCCTTCTGTAACAATGGTACACAGAGGCATAAGAATCGCGATAATGCCAACATTGGCCTAGTCTCCACTTGGACACTACGAGAAACCCAAGGGAAAGTACCCCTCGTTAGCCAAAGACCACCAATGTGGTGAAGATGTGAACCCTTAGAAAGGCTTCCATCTATTATAACAGTAAAGCCTACGCTTATAAATATTGCCAAGGGGCGATGGAATAAGGAAATGAGATTTCCAAACCATTACGACTTAAGGAGTAAGCATACTCCATATGCACTCAAGCATGTAGTGAACCATTGTATAAACACCAACATGGTAAACCTTGTCATGAGACCTATGAGTGGAAACAAACCCTCAACAAGAACCTTCACTTACCAGTGATGAAATACCCTTCAATTGAAGAACCGGACCGGAAAACCCTTGAAGTTTCTTGGGATGTCCGGTGATGTACATACAAAAGTAAAACCGCACAGCTAGAGCCTATAATCAATGCTCAGCACCGGAAGACAATAATTGTCAAAACAACCAATGTGAATACACGTTGAACACCACAAATGACCAACGCTCAAGAGACCGATAACCCGATGAATCACTTCATCCACTGTCAACCAAGACACTTGGTAAATTGCATCATAAATTATGAAATAATGTGAGGTAAGCCACCTAACATGAAACCGAAATTGAAATGAAACATCTCCACATTGGGAAATAATCTCATCACGGTATGCTACAACAACCGTCATACACCGAACAGGGGAAACCCTCAGTGTTCATGCATAAGGAAATGGTGCCAATGACAATGGCAATAAGTAAAGAGGAACTATCGCAGTAACAGAAACAGTAAAAACGACGTTGTATAGTGAGTAATAATACGGTGCGCAACAAGCGACGCTATGAGGAAGTAGTTGGACAATGACACGAAGTATAAGTACGAGATGACAAGCAGAAATATTCATCCCTATCACATAAGTGATTACTGCCAAGCGTTTACGCCTCTGCACTCTGTATGACTGAGTGTTTTGGATTGCACTCACGCTGTAATAATCTAATGCGATAGCTAGGAATATGGAAATGTAAACCGTAGTAAACTTTTCTTTCACCAACAACTGGCATAAGCCAGTCAAGCAAGCTTAGCAACAAACCGTGCGGCCTAAGGCCAAAGAAGCACGAAAAGTGTAAGCCACTAACAATCACAAGATGTGAATTCCATTGGAATAAAAGGGAAAGAAGACTGAAGAAAGTCACTCAGACTGACGCATTGAGAATGCAAGGTCATACAAGCAAAGAACACTTGTACTGAACCAGAAGAACTGGTATTATTTAGACTAGTAACAACAGAGGAAGCACTGCAACTAGGTAGTGACTTAACCTCGCCCGACAACAAGTCGGAGGGACTTAGTGAATAATCGTGGGAGTACAAATAATATGTATAATAGATTACCAGAAAGCTGGATCTAAACTCATTGAGTTCAAACAGCGAAAAAAAATACCATACTGTAGTAAACCTTATTCCCATGATAGAGGGATAGAAAGGTGATGTATAGCACATTAAGGATAACATGAAGGGTGAGTAACCCAAGTTATCAGGGTCGCGCGGCAGAAGCTAGTGGGCCCTAACTAAGAAATGTGATACACCTAGTAAGTACGAACGAATGGCTATTAATGCCTTGAAGCCTAATAGGCTAGAACTGAATTAATTAGGAGTTAAATAAACTCATGTACGAATCCTCAGTGCAAAGACCAAACCATTGGTATGGTTAAAACCCTTGACCAGAGCATATTGTATAGTATATCGTAATGAAGCTAAACGCTTCAGATTGCCCAAATCAAGTAACCAATGTTTAATAGTAATATATGGTAGATTACGTGGGCGTAATCCCTTTTAAGGGGGGTAGAGCGAAAACCGCTTAATACAAGTTTTATAAATAAAACACATAAAACATAATATGCATAGCACAAATGAAATTGATTTAATGATTGGTACTTATGTTAGATAAACATACGTATTCATTCATATTGTAACTGTGGTAATGGGCACAAGAGATGCGATACCATAGGATGAATATACCCATCTTGTAACAGTGTAGAGTATTAGTAAGAGGAGCATAGATCTTGAGGACGAATATCAGTTAAAGATGATGATATACCATGTAACCAATAGATTAGGAGGGATAATCACTATTAGCTGTCAGATGTGGTCTCTAACTGATTATGTATATGACGATGCATGAGTCGGTATAAAACCGATGTATAGCCTAGAGGAATTGAGTTCCCTAGGCGATTGTCTTGAGACAATTGAGAATGAGTAGTGGACGGAGCTCCACAAGTATTGTATTCTTAAAGAAGTGTAAGAACTCATTATGAGTAGTAGAGGAATGTAGCCCATGAGTAGGGTATTCGTAAATATATTATTGGAAGTAAATTAAGGACAACTAAATTTTACAAGTATGGTAATCCCTAGTTAGAATATTGGAGAGTGATGGACGAAAGTAGTGAAGATTGATGAAATGAGCATTTAGGTATTGAACCATGGAGTAAAGCATTCGGGAAGTAGATTGAGAATAATTGATGGACTGAATTCCATCCTTTGGGTTGTATGAATTCGTAATCACGACTAGAAAGAGTAAAGAGATAGAAATGAAAACAATTAAATTAGTTGTTTGGTTGAATCTGATGGGAAGTCGAACTTGATCCTGATCAGATCAAGGGAAACCAAACACAAATTGGGGTGGAAAGATAGTTCAAACACTGGTGCTAATCACATCAGGGTCGAACAATTCTTGAAGCTCCCCTCAAGTGGTCACAAGAATCACGCATAGGGTAGAAGAAATAAATACAAACTGGAATTGGAGTTGTATGCTTTGGAAAATTCTAAGTAGTAGTTGCGAAAGAATTCTTCGTAGCCAGAAGATGAAGGATTTGCTAGAAGCGTATGCTTGAGAAGGTAGTAGAGTATTGTATTGTATTATCCGAGGGCGCGAGACATAGAGGAGTCCGTGTCTAGTTGACCTGAGGCCTGCGGGATTGTAATGTGGTTGCATTGCTTGGGGATAGCCTTGCATTGTATGTATGTATAGATTTCGTAATGAGGAACCGGATGGTGGTAGTAATGCGGATTGGAGTAATATAGTACAGTGCATGGTGTGGTACGTAGAGACCCAGAGCAATGGATGTGGGAATCGTAAGGAGGAAGAAGGTATGGCTTTGGTATTAGATATGTAAGAATGAGTAAGCATGTAAACCTATAACCTCGAACAACTTGAGGACAAAGTTCTTAAGGGGGGTAGATTGAAATACCCGACCTTAAATGTAGTGATTAAAATTATCCTAATCCGTATTTAAGAGCCTAAGACGCTTAAGTAATATTGGGGAGGAAAAATAAATCCAAAAGAATAAAGAAATGCTTAAAAGCGGGAAACGCTAAATAAGCGTTAAATAACCATAGGAGGTATGAGACCTCGGTTAGCGTGTTATATGGATTCCAAGGGTTTAATAGGACCTAAATTATATGTGGGAACAACTCCTGAAGAAAACGGATCCAAATAATGAATTAAAACGCTAATAGAGCTTAGAGCACGTTTTCGAGAAAACCGAAAAACGTGACTTTGAGTGGTCAAACGGACCCGTAGAAATTATAAATCACTAAATAAATATTATTAAGCATTTATGGAAACTTAATAACCAATAAAAATAAAGAAACAAGAAAATTCCGGAAAACGGGCCCGGTTAGCGAATAGTATCAAAACCGGGTAAAATAACGAGCGTTTTCTGTAAAAGACGAAAAACTGCTCCAGCTTAACAGTATAAGTGGGCCGGTTTTTATAGGGTATTAATACCCTCTCTCACACTCAATTAAATATTACCCTCTCTCACACACACTAGAAGACAAGGAAACAAAAAAGTAACAAAAAGTAGAAAAAGACTCTCTCACCTCACTTTTCTATTCTCTCTCCTATTCTTTCCTTTCCCCCATCGTGAGACTCCTCTCTTTCTCCCCTTGGCTGGCGATTTTCAGAGCTTCAAAAACAACAATGGCAACCTCACTTCACCTTCATTCTCTAGCCATATACAAGCTCCAAATGCAAAACAAATTACATATTTGAACTCCCCTCATCATCCTCTACACTCCTCTCTTTTCAAAATCCAAAATGATGAAGTTCATTTTCGTGGGTATACCCCATTGGTGAAGAAAATAGCATCAATGTGTAGCTTGGAGTCTCCTCTCTCCAACAAGGTAAAAATCTACTGAAAAACTCATGTTTTCTTCACTTTCCTTCACAACCGATTTTTGCCCCATTGTAACACTCCATTTTCTCTCTCTCTTTTGAGCACAATATCAACCTTGCAATGGTGGTGGATTCACCTTCTTGAACCAAGGGCTAAAACCCCTTCTAAAACACTCCAAAGGTAAACCCTAGAAATCTTGCTTTAAACATTCCATTGAACTAGCATTAATTTAAGGGTTAGTATATTAATTGTAGTTGTTTTGTGTTCATTGGGTGATGGGAATGGAGTTTGGCAACTCCATTCCCCACATGGCCGATTTGGGCAAGAAAGAAAGAAGAGGAGAATTGGAAAAGGAATGAAGGAATTATAAGCTCAAGGTAAGAGCTCTTTACTAATGTTAGTTCTAATGCATTAGACTAATGGGAATGGGCAAACTAACTAAAGAACCAAAATCTTGTATTGGAATGTAGTATTGGAAGTTTGAGTATTTGTGAATTTGTATGTGAATCGTAGGCCTTGGAGCCAAATGATTGTGTATGAGTATTAGTATTGGTATTTGAGGAAGTATTAATGAATGGTGTTGTCTTGAATGCTGGTAGGACCCTTGTATGGGTGTGGCTAGTTTAGGAATGGATTTGATGAGAATGTGTATGAGTGGCTAAGTAAGAAAAGTAGATGGACTATGGCAAATTTTGGTAGGAATGTGTGCATCTATGGAGGACTTGGAGAATGGGAGAACCAAGGTATGTATTGGAGTTAGTAGAGATGATTAGTAACTATGGAATGGTAGTAGTAGCATGTGAATAAAGAGTGTAAAATCTGTAGTGAGAAGTGTTAAAACACAATGGAGAAACTAGGAGGAATTAAGTGTATTTGGAGGAGTTAAGGTGAGTAGTTTGATACCTGAAACAGATTTGGAGAAGAGCTAGGTAATGGGATGGAAGTAGGATGGTAAGATGATGCAATTAGAATGCTAGGAGTGGCATTGGTAGAGGAAGTATTGGATGGTAGAAGTTGGTTTAAAAATCTGTAGCAAAAGAGAAACAAAAACTGTTGCATGTGTTGAAGAAGAGAGAAAAATTGTGTAAGTTGATTTAGAAGTGAAAAAATGAAATTGATGGATTTAGCAATGAATTGATGGATGAACTAAGGTGAATTAGATCAGATATTGAGGATTGAAATGGTGTTTAAACATGTAGGAAACATGTGGAAATGAGTAGGAAAAGGATTGGGTGTGAATTGAGTAGAGTTTGGATTCAAAATAAGTAATTAAAATGGGTACTGGGCTGGACCGACCCTAGGACCGATCCTAGCAGGGTCGGTCGACCCGAAAATCTGCAATCTCGGAGCTCTGCATCCGACCGACTCAGGGGACCGACCCTGCCTGGGTCGTCGAGTAGAAACTTTTAGTCGGAAATGCTTCTGCATCCACCGACCCAGGGGACCGACCCTGCCTGGGTCGTCGAGTGGAAATTGTTAGTTGGATTGCTTCTGTAACGGACCGACCTGAGAGGAGGGGTCGGCGGGCTGAAACTTTCAGTAATCGAAGTCTCTGCAGCCGACCGGACCCATGGTCCGACCCAGAGTGGGTCGGTCGAGCCAAAACTTACAAAAAAAAAATAGTAAAATAAAAGAAAGACTATGATTAGTATATATATGTGTATATGTATACCCACCTGTACATATGTGCATATATATGTAAGTATATCATTGTTAAGCAAAGAAAAGTAAGTAAATGAAATGTAAGTATAGGAATGTAAAGACTTAGTAAGTATGAGTTAGGAAGCGTAAGGATAATCGAATTAAATTAATGATAGTTAGATTAATTATTCGATTGTTGTATATCATAGGATTTGAATTGTGAACACGGAGGAACGTTGGGATACAAGTACAACGGTGAAATGAAAGGTATGATTTCTTCATGCTCTGTACCTAACATGGTTAACCGGACCATAAACCCCGATTTGTGTGGCTTATTGTGATTCACCAATACGAATAATGCACGCAATCGAATCTCAATTATAATGCACTTATTCTATTGTGTTTGAACTATTTTGTTCTTGCTTGATTGTATCTTCTTGAACATATTAGTTAGTCATAATAATCGTATGAAATGTATGAATGAGAATGATGTATGTAGTGTCACCATGATAATGCACGTCGGATTATAATGCACTGTGTTTGAACTATTTTGTTCTTAGGTGAACATGTTTGTAATTATGAAAGTATGATGAGAATGAAGGGTATGTGTATGTAAGTACTGATTCTGCTAATTCCTAACAATCTAACTCCTAACATGAGTAATGAGTAAATGGAATGAGTAGAAGTCGATATAGTTTCGGCCACGCGTGAGGATAAGGAAACACAAGAGGTTGGATCCGAATCCTGGCTGTAATCTTTTCCATGGACCAATCCCCTTGAATGGGTAGCATCCTGGATTAGTGGACCACCCTAAAGCCCGGTGGTGGGATGTAGTAATCCCTGCCCGGAGGTCATACCGACTTAACAGGAAGTAAAGTATGTAAGAAGTAAGTATCGTATGTGTATTGGTCTTGACTGTTGTAAGTCATTGACCTTGAGTAAATGAGTATTGAACACCCGATAACCCGGGTGTGTAAGAAGCTAACAAGCCTTCTGTATGAATTGGAGAAGTGTATCTCCGTATTGCGTATTGAGTATGTAACGAGTATGTATTGTGTATGTGTATCTGGAGGATGGTAGTAAGTATTGGTTGACTGTATTGTCTTCCAAGCATGTATTGTACTGTACGTATGTATGTGTACTTGTGTAGTATTGTAGTACGTGAATGAAAGCATGTATGTATGTATGTGTATGTATGTATGTAAGTATGAAAGTATGTATGCATGTATGTAATGCAAAATGAATTGCATGTATTCGGCCAAATGGTCGGCGTACCCTCGCTAGTACGCGGGGTATGCGGTTATCATATTCAGCGAAAGCTGACCCCTCGGGGGAACATTTTTAGTGTGCAGGTACCGGAGCGAATACGGTCAAGGTAAGAGACCGGTGGCGCCTCTTGTAATTAGACGTATTTAGTTTGTGAGGGATGGGTAGCAGATTGACTTCTAGTGAGTGTGTATGAATTCGGGAGGAAGTACTGTTACTGATTTTGGAACCTAGTAAACTCGGTATGGTAGTGTATTATCTTGTACGGAATTGTGGAGTATGTATTGAATGGAGTAATGTATCGAATGGAGTATTGTAGTATCCAGTATGTAATGAGAGTATGTATTGTATTAAGTAGTACTCGGATATTCCGGTCCATCAGACCGATCTGTATGTAGCAGTAGTAGCCTTGTTAGTCACGTGGGGGACTAACGGCATTGTATCACCCGATGTATGTAAGTATGTATCCGCTGCGTGACTCGGGAAGCACGAGGAGATTGGACGGTAATGTTGAATTAATAGTAGGGGTGTTACAGAGTGGGCCCATAAGAATGAACTTGGAGAGAGCACAAATAGATCATGTGCCTCACCTTTATGTATTGTGGAGCCCAGAAAGGCTAGAGTCATACCCGTCTCTCTGATATGAGGATAATCCATGAGTTGGAAAACTCTTCGAGAGCCAAGTATCCAGCGCTTTTGTTGAGCTGCTGTTGTATACTTGTGGGGTACGGGGGCGTAACCCTTTTTAGGGGGGTAGAGCTCTTGGCTGTGCACATGTGTGCACTAAATTTTTGTTTGTTGTGTATGCATTGCATACAAGAATTGGGGTGTGCGGGGCATAAAAACGGGTTTGTTTGTTTAGTATGCATGGCATACAATGAATTGTTTCGTATGCATGGCATACAGTGAATTGGTTTTGTTGGTTATGTGGGTGGTAGCGGGGCGTGCGTTTTTTGGTTTGTTTATGTGTGATGTACACTTGTATGTATGTATCTTATGAGATACCTGTATCAATGTGTGTTACACCCATGTGTGTAACACTTTTCTTATGCTACTTGTGATATATATATTTATATTTGCCTTGTAGATTGATTACATATGGTATCACTAGATACGAAATGAATCATTAGATTTGGAAGTGGAACGATGGAATGTTATGGACACCAGGGGAGGTTTGTCAGGGCTTGTAGAACTGATAGGAAATAATTGGTGCTGATGGATCACCTATATCCATATATGATTGAACTAACGCCACAAAGTGATGGCTATGTGTTGTATAAGCGCAATACGATGTGTGTAAATGATATATCACATAAGATATACATTATGGGAATAATGGGTAGTTATACATTTATAACTTACCTATTTGATTAAGCGGATTCGGGACGAATTCTTTTTAGGGGGTAATTGAAATACCCCAAACTAATAAAAACATGGATTAAATATCTAATCACATTAATTAAGGCCTAAACATGCCTTAAAAGTCAATTGAGAACAACAGTGGTCAAACACAAAAAAGATGTTGCACCCTTGACTGTTTAGGGTAAATAAATACCCAAATGAACTACTAGGACCTAAAAAAATTTGTCCCGTGCATATTAACACATTACTAAACACATTACAATGTTGGGCAATACTCCAACACAAAGAATAAGCATTTACATGCTTCAAGGTCAAGTAGGGCAAAAAATGTGCTCTAAGAAACCTTAAAGGTCTAATGACCTCTAAATGATATAAAATTGGATACCTATGATCAAATATCATGTAAGAAACACAACAAAACAGTTCTCAAAGAAAACCAAGCTCAGAAAAACACCTTCCAACACAAAATGTGCACTAAAACTCCGTAAAGCACGGTTTTGTGTAATTGCCTTCTAAATGGTGTTAAATGGGCTAAAAGGTATAATTACCTTTAATATGGACTAATATATCATATGTATCATATAGGAATTTAATTCCAGAAATTACAAATTTAATATTTAAAATATTAAAAAACCAAAAAGGGGCCGTTTGAGTAACTTGATACATTGGGCGTGGTGAACCATTGACCACGTGTGACCACATTTTATTTGTTTAGTATGACTCCTAAGGATGTGGACCATGCGCAGTGATGTTTAAATATGACTCAGTACTTTTACATTAAGAAATTGTACCAACAGTACAATGTGATGACTACCTGAAACAAGGCACAATGAAAAACCCAAATTACACAATGTATAAGCGAAAAAAAAGTGAAATAAATACTATATACTAAACCAACATGAATAAAAATTATCACAAAAAAACACAGAAAAAAACAAAAAAAGTGTATACGTTTACAAAAACCAAAAAAAACAAACAAAACAACACAACAAAAAACAAAAGTGAAAATGGGGCCTTAAAGGAATTTTTGTGTGTAACCTTTGTTCAAAAATAACACAAACAAACAAAAACCAACACAAGAAAAACACACAAAAACAAAAAAAAACAAAAAATGTGCAAAAAAAACCAAAAAAAAAAACCAAAAACAACCGTCAATTGGCAAAAAATACCATAAACAAAATACAAAAACAAAAAAAAACAATCAAAATTAACAAAAAAATAAAATAAATACAAAAACCCTAAAATAACAAAAAACAAAAAACAAAAAATGAAAAAAAAACAAAAACCAAAAAAACACCCCAAATCCACAACCCTCCTTTCACCACAAAAATAGAAAAAAAGTAATTTTAACAATTAAACATAAAGTTGTCTACCACTTGCTTACCCCATGTGAAGGCTGCCGATTTGTGAGCTCCATTTCTCCTTGTTATACGGTTGTCTCCAAGCCAGCCAAGGCAATGGATGATGACTCATTTTTGTTAATTGGTTAAAGTGACAATAATACTCCATTATTGAATCAATAAGTACCAATCATCCACCCACTACTCCAATCATGGTCGGCTGCCTATGCTATTTGTCCCATTGATTATACAACTACAATCAATCAGAAATGAGTCATCAAACACTAATACATTAAACAAAGGCAAAAATGTGTTTTAAGACAATTTAGGTTACTTTCCTTCATTTACTCCATTCCAGCCGAGAGTTCATTAGCCAAAGCTCTCTTTGGGTCCTCTTGACCGTAGGTAAGCAGCCAAACTCCATTGATGAGAGCTCTTGCTCTAGGTAAGCTTCTAAGGCATAAAATGTCCATTTTCTACATCTTTCTTTCCTTTTCCATTGATCTAGACTCTAAACCATTTCTAAACATTTATGGAGTGTTTTGGAGGTTAAAGGAAGGATTATTTTTGGCTGTAACAAGATCTAAGGAGTAAAGTTCAAGTCTTGACCATTTAAGGTAAAAATGTGCTTTAAGCACATATCTCTTCTTCCTTTCCCTAGCCTTATTTTCTTCTCCTTTTCATGTGGATTCAGTTGGTATACCAAGATCTACAAGGAGTAGATAGATCCATGCCAAAAACACCATTTTTGGCATCTTAAACAAGGTAAATCTTAGCCATCTTCTAAGCTAGTTACCCATGGTTTTGTACCTTGTTTTTAAGAGTGTTTTGATACTCTTTCTTTCTGGAAAAATAGGGCCGAGGTAGAACTCCAACAAACTTGAAGGTCTAAGATAAAAATTCATGATTTTCATGACTTAAATTACTTCCCATGGTTAGCTCATGTTTGGAGTTTAATCATGTCTTGTTTTCTACATGAAGACAAGTAGATCAAGCTGTGGAGAAATTCTCCTTAAGGTGGCGAGACCAAACAAGGTCTTAACCTTGCTAAATTAAGGTATAAATCACTTAAACCTTAACTTGATACATTAATACAAGTTTAAACTT
Source organism: Limonium bicolor (assembly GCA_023374045.1). Classification (NCBI taxonomy): domain Eukaryota; kingdom Viridiplantae; phylum Streptophyta; class Magnoliopsida; order Caryophyllales; family Plumbaginaceae; genus Limonium; species Limonium bicolor. Next base: position 232,514,908 of record CM041777.1, read on the forward strand.
GTGAATCTTAAATTGCCGTGAGAGAACATGGTAATATTGTCATGTTTGACCTTAAAATGATTAAGGAAATGACTTAGTAAATTTATCTAAGTGATTAAGTAACATAAATGTCAAAATTAAGACTTTATGTGGAAGTTTGGTAATTAATGAAAGAATACATGGTGAGGCCGAGATTTATAAGTATTTTTGGGACATTTATGTGTAATTTATTTTGTGAGCAAATGTTTGTAATAAGGCCATGTACTTTAGGCCATTTTATTTATTTATATTTAGTTTAAAGTAGGTTTTAGGTGATATTCATATATTACCGAAATGAATAAGGGGTTGAGGTGTAATTAAATTAAATTTGGGGGCTATAAAAGGATATAGCCAAAAATTGGAGGTTTAAATGAGTTTATATATAAAATTATAAGATTTTATAAAGTTTTGGTGGTTAAATGGTAATTTCTAAGAAGTATGGGTGCAAACCGTAATTATTAGGAATTAATGGTCAAGGAAATATTAAGGTGGTCAACCTTGACCATATGGTAGGTTTTGACCAAATTAGATAAGTTAAATAACTTATTTAAGGTTTTAGAATAAGTTATGTATTTAATGGTAATATTTTTATAACATATGTGGTATATATGTTATTACCGAAAATAAAGGGTGTATAATGGTATTATAAACACCCATGGGCTATTAGGAATTTCTAGGAATTTATTGGGTTGATTTTGGAATTAAGATAAACTATATATGTATAATATATAGTTATTATGTCATTATGACACTTTGGAGAAATATAAGTGGTGGTAAGCAAATACCGAAAGTATATGGGTTAATAAGGTAATAATAACCCTTTGGTGAAATTTGGAGATTTTTAGAATAATATAAAAGTATTTAGTAAGATGCATGTATAATGTATAGTTATAATGATATTATAAAACTATATGTTATAAATTGGGTCAAATGGCAATTATAGAAAGTTGGTGGGTTGTAAAAGCATATAGAATAGACATAGGGTCTGTTCGGAAATTTAATGGATATATAACCATGGGTTATATTTATATTAGGGTTTTAAATTGTTATACTAAATGGTATATATAACATGGTATAAATAATGGGGTGATTGGTAAATAAGGGAAACTATGGTTTATGGAAAAGAATAAGGTTTAATATATATGCCTATGCGGCAATATATAATAGTTTTGTATAAAAACTATAGGTTATAAGTTAAAGGAAATAAAAATATCATATCAAATGATATTAGTATGTGGTATAACATTACATAATGTTATGTGGTCAAAATAGAATTTAAATAAATTCAAGGGCTGTACCGAAAATATAAAGGTTGGAAAATGAATTTTAGACTATGGTCTACTATGTTATTAATGTTATAACAATTATATGGTATTAAGGTGGTTTAATGGGATTAATATAAGTAAGGATATTCACATTAAATAATGTGACAAACTATAAATAAATGAGATTTATAACTAAGGTATTTATTGATTAAACCTTAGGAGTTGTAAATATACAACATAAATTGTTACATAATATTAGGATAATAATCTTAATATAAGTTTTACAATATAATACAACTAATGGGAATAATCATCTAAAAGAAGATGATAAAATGTAACATATAATGTAAGAGTTTGTTAAACTCATGAAACTTACCTACGTGGTAAATATATATATACACAAGAATAATGTATATAAGGTGGATATATATTATGGTTCGAAACCATATAACATAATGGTGGTGGTTATTTAAAAAAAATAGTTACGAACTATAAGTTATGAGTTTTGGATGCAAATATTATTTGCTAAAGATAAATGGGTTATATAATACATGTATTATAATGAATGGTGGAAAATAATACAATATCAGATAACAATGCATGCATTCATGCAACTATAGGTTATATACCTAAATTAATGGTGGATAAGATTAAAGAAAAATAATGAATTAAACTTAACAGTTGAAATATTTAGACATACGAGTTTTAAAGTAACAAAGCCGACCGGTTTAAAAAAAAAACCCGTAACGAACAACTGTAGAAAACAGGGATGAACTGTCGGGGTTACTTGTTATTCGGAAATACCAGATGTAGTTAGTCATGGAGACTGACTTATAGTTTTAATACCGTTTAGATCATACTTCAGACAAGGACGCTTGACGAGCTAGTGGACTACACTGCGCATCCTAGGTCTTGGTGAACGGTATGTAAAGGGGTTTGATCCGAGTTGTCCTAAGAAAGCTCCTTGGGCTCGGATTTGGTTGATATAACTTGTGTGTTATGTGTGTGGATACATGTATGTGATTAAGTGTTACTGCATTATTTATTTATGCACGAGCGTCCTACGGGACTAACACTACGTCGACTATAGATCGACTTATATAAACATACATATACGTTATTGTGATGACATGACGGTTACTTGATATAATACCATAGTATTAATATTAAGTATATGGTAACCTAAGTAAAACACTTAGGGATGAGTCGACATTGTCGGTCTCTAGAGCATGGATCTCGAACATGAATATAACCTAGATTACTTCTAGGTATGCGTGAGACCCATTGGGCAGCTAACTAATAATTATTCTCCATAAGACTAAGAGCAGATCTTAAACATTATGAGAGAGAGATGGTATGAGTTGAGGTGAGGAATCCCGGTAGTTTACGAACTACTTGGTTGTGCATTTGTGATCACTGAGGGGTACCCGATTGGGTTCCGCTCCAGGTTATACCCAACGAGCCCAAACTAGATCGTGGGTCAGGTGGCTACGGCCTTTATATGGACGTCTTACGAGACATAAGAGAGTCAGGGGCCTCCGGACCTCTGGCGAAATGAGCACCTTTGTGTGTACGAGAGGACTACTGTCCATGGTGAGGTTATCGGGTTGTCCTAACATGACGCCCAACTGGTATTAATTAAACATGGTTGGATGGAGCCTACAAGGCTAAGGTAAAATAAGTATGAAAACTGTACGCCACGGCGAATGTACATTATACATTATTAACTATGGGAACTTTACGCTATGGCGATTGTACATTGTACAATGGATGGGGCCTTGAAGGCCAAATTAAATTAAATTAATAAGGATGGCATACGCTACGGCGATTGTACATTGTACATCATACGTTATTGCTCGATACGTTCGATAAACAATTGTTGTTTGAGATATTAAATGAATGTTTGGATTGGATGGATGATTATGTATATTATACATGTTTATTACAGTATTGATTATAACTGTAAAATGGTAAAGCATGAAACCAATCTAATATTAAGATGGTTAAAATGACTAAGTGACCATTAGGGTCCAGGCTCGGCATACTCAGCGTCTATCGCTGATACTACACCATTGCAGGTTGTTGATTATCGCCGAAGCTGAAGTGCGGGAACAGGGTAATTAGAGTTTATTTTAATTACCGCACATGGAGTGTATTATGGTAAGGTTATGTATATTCAGGATTGGGTAGACGCTCACTTGTCGATGTTTATGGTTTGTGGACTTAGTATGATGTATAGGAGTTTTCTCGTTATCACGGCGGTTAGCAGTTTGTTTATGTTAGAAGTTGGATGTAGTTTGGCTTCGTTGCTCGCATGGGCGAGTAATGGCCGGTGACACCCGAGTGAGGATTGTTATTGTTATTTATTCTTCTGCTATAAGACATTTTATTTATTGCTACGTGAGAGATTACACAATCCTAAGGAGAAAAGCTTAAGGTAAATCCTTGGAAAACTACTTACAAATCTACTTAAGATCTTTGTTAAAGATCTAACTCCTAAACTCATTCACCTCTTGCATAAGAACCGAAGTGGAGCATCAAATTCCTTTGGAGAAGCTTGGGCATTCAAGAAAGTTCAACCACATAACCATCCTTTATTAAGAAGTAAGTTACTAAGCCAATCTTTATGTTTTAAGCTTGGTTAAGCTTCTAAAAGTTATACAAAAATTATGTACACCTTCTTAAGTATCTAAAACCGAAACTACATGGTAACATATACCAAAAATTATCTTATAACCTATATGAGAATATTTACCTTAAGACACATTTTTGTGTCACAAAATTTCTCTATGTTAATAAAATTCAAGCCGATTGTCAAGGGCAAATATGCTCTATTTTGAGCTAAAAATCAATCTAAGACATTACAATAATTTTTACATGAGTTATATGACTCGTATGCATTATGTATAATTATTATGACATATAAAACTTTTTTTATATACAATATGGTAACTTAAAAATTATGGCAGAATGGTCTTGGTGAAGAATAGGTTTTAATGAGCTACTTATGCATATAAACTTATATTATAAAAAGTTTGGAGAGTTAAAATATTTTATTAGTGCTTAAATGGCTAATTAATTAAGTTAAGTGCTAAAGTGTAAATTTTACAAAGTTTGGTGTATATATAAAAAAAGCCGAGAGTAAAAGGCTTCCTTGGGATAATTATGATATAATATAAGGTTAGGAATTAAGTTTATCAATTTTAGATAATTTAAACAAGTGCTAAAATAACAATTTATAAAATTTTGGGCTATTATTAATTTATAAAAGTTATTATGAATTTGGAGTTTAATATGGGGCGAATCCATAATTAAGAGAATTATAAAGTACACTCCGAAATTTTGAGGATTAAATATTTAACTATATTATATATAGTAAGTTAACTAGTAACTATTTAAGTTTTGGGGTGAAAATGTAATAAAGGAAGTTATTTGTCAAAACCGAAAGGTTAGAGTTGATTGGTAATTTATAAAAGTTAAGTATTCAAATATTAAATACCAAATTTTTAGAGGGTTTAGTGAATTAATTAATTAAGAAAATTAAACTATGTATTATATGTATTTTGGAGTATAATGTAAAGTTTAAGAAATAAATGTGGTTATATATAATAACCGAAAAGTATGATGTATTTACGGGATTAAAAGTATGTGTAGGTCCTATAAGAATATTAAGGAAATTTAGAAAGAAAATTATGATTTAAGGATTTATGAAATTAAACTATATGATATACAAGTACAAGTAATTTACTTGTAAAAGAAATAATATTATTTGGGGTTAGTTTGTAATTAATAAAAGGTATGGGAAAATATGCCCATGCGTGACATGTAAGTATAATTTGAGAATTTATTAAGTTGTTAAGTCATTTAGACAAATATAAATATGTATCATAAATAATACTTGTGCATAAAACTTACATAGTTAAGATTTTCAAATAAATCCAAAGGAAATGAAAATAAGTGACTATGGAATTAAAACTATGTTTATAGTTATAAGAAATTTAATTGTAACCAATAAATATATTTATGGTTAAGCGGAGAATAACAAAGGATTATAAGAATATATGTCCATGTGTGACATATAAATATATGGGGAAATTATGAAGTTGTTAGGTCAATTAGACAATTGTAAAGCATGTAACATAAATGGTACATGAATATATAGTTATATACATTAAAGGATTTAAAAATAAATCAAAAGAAATAACAAATAAGTTATACATTAAATCATGAGGTAATTAAAAGAATTACCACACCATATAGGTTTTATAAATTAAGAATACAGGATTTGGAATATATAATAACTTAATTATTAATAAGGTTAAGAGGTAAGGAAACTACCTAAATACAAAGAAATAAACCTCACACGAAATAACGAATAATATGAATCGTTCATGAATCAATTAAATACTATATACACGAGAGTTACGTAAATTAACACTCTCAGTTAATCCTATTCTAGGACATTGTTTGACCAGACGTTGACCGGGAACTAAACAAGTACAGTCTACGGTGAACGGTATGGGATTCTTGTAACCTGTTTGCTACCGGATTACACCGGCTTGTGTGCTATCTGTTGTTTGAAATAACGACCAAGATAACTATTGTAAAATGTTGTATTACCTTTTGTACTGTTGTGTCATTTATATGCGTGAATGATACTAACTACAACGTGTATGTCCCACGCATACAACACTACATTACCAGTGGATTAATACCTGCGTTTTATTACACCGAGAACTTGTACTCAAGCTTCTCACTAACTTCACTTTATAACAGACGTCGTTATCCTAAACATGATAATCGACAATACACATTGTGTTCTTGATTAACGTCCTTGTGTGACACCTAATAATTCTATACTACGAGAACGAGGAGCCCAGTTAGATCTGGCCATGCATGCTACGGAGTTGTACCTGTCTCCGGTCGTCCTCCTATTCAATTTATGTCACGACGGGAGTTTTGGGTGCACTATGTCACTCACCGGCGCGTACCGGAACAGTTCAAGTGGGAGGAAGTCTTTATTCCTCGCGAGGGTTCGATACCCACCTCTTTTAAGTACAGGAGTTAACTACGTTTATCTTCTGAGGACTCATTACCCACCTTTCTTTTTAACGAGGTCACTATTGTAACACCCCTCTCCTTAAACACGATATAATCTCTCACGTAGCAATAAATAAACGTCTTATAGCGGAAGAATAAATAACAATAACAATCCTCATTCGGGTGTCACCGGCCATTACTCGCCCATGCGAGCTACGAAGCCAAACTACATCCAACTTCTAACATAAACAAACTGCTAACCGCCGTGATAACGAGAACTCCTACATCATACTAAGTCCACAAACCATAAACATCGACAAGTGAGCGTCTACCCAATCCTGAATATACATAACCTTACCATAATACAATTCCATGTGCGGTAATTAAAATAAACTCTAATTACCCTGTTCCCGCACTTCAGCTTCGGCGATAATCAACAACCTGCAATGGTGTAGTATCAGCGATAGACGCTGAGTATGCCGAGCCTGGACCCTAATGGTCACTTAGTCATTTTAACCATCTTAATATTAGATTGGTTTCATGCTTACCATTTTACAGTTATAATCAATACTGTAATAAACATGTATAATATACATAATCATCCATCCAATCCAAACATTCATTTAATATCTCAAACAACAATTGTTTATCGAACGTATCGAGCAATAACAGTATGATGTACAATGTACAATCGCCGTAGCGTATGCCATCCTTTATAATTTAATTTAATTTGGCCTTCAAGGCCCCATCCATATGTACAATGTACAATCGCCATAGCGTAAAGTTCCCATAGTTAATAATGTATAATGTACATTCGTCGTGGTGTACAGTTTTCATATTATTTTACCTTAGCCTTGTAGGCTCCATCCAACCATGTTTAATTAATACCAGTTGGGCGTCATGTTAGGACAACCCGATAACCTCACCATGGACAGTAGTCCTCTCGTACACACAAAGTGCTCATTTCGCCAGAGGTCCAGAGGCCCCTGACTCTCTTATGTCTCGTAAGACGTCCATATAAAGGCCGTAGCCACCTGACCCACGATCTAGTTTGGGCTCGTTGGGTATAACCTGGAGCGGAACCCAATCGGGTACCCCTCAGTGATCACAAATGTGGAACCAAGTAGTTCGTAAACTACCGGGATTCCTCCTCACCTCAACTCATACCATCTCTCTCTCATAATGTTTAAGATCTGCTCTTAGTCTTATGGAGAATAATTATTAGTTAGCTGCCCAATGGGTCTCACGCATACCTAGAAGTAATCTAGGTTATATTCATGTTCGAGATCCATGCTCTAGAGACCGACAGTGTCGACTCATCCCTAAGTGTTTTACTTAGTTACCATATACTTAATATTAATACTATGGTATTATATCAAGTAACCGTCATGTCATCACAATAACGTATATGTATGTTAATATAAGTCGATCTATAGTCGACGTAGTGTTAGTCCCGTAGACGCTCGTGCATAAATAAATAATGCAGTAACACTTAATCACATACATGTATCCACACACATAACACACAAGTTATATCAACCAAATCCGAGCCCAAGGAGCTTCCTTAGGACAACTCGGATCAACCCCTTTACATACCGTTCACCAAGACCTAGGATGCGCAGTGTAGTCCACTAGCTCATCAAGCGTCCTTGTCTGAAGTATGATCTAAACGGTATTAAAACTATAAGTCAGTCTCCATGACTAACTACATCTGGTATTTCCGAATAACAAGTAACCCCGACAGTTCATCCCTGTTTTCTACAGTTGTTCGTTACGGGTTTTTTTTTTCTAAACCGGTCGGCTTTGTTACTTTAAAACTCGTATGTCTAAATATTTCAACTGTTAAGTTTAATTCATTATTTTCTTTAATCTTATCCACCATTAATTTAGGTATATAACCTATAGTTGCATGAATGCATGCATTGTTATTTGATATTGTATTATTTCCCCATTCATTATAATACATGTATTATATAACCCATTTATCTTTAGCAAATAATATTTGCATCCAAAACTCATAACTTATAGTTCATAACTATTTTTTTAAATAACCACCACCATTATGTTATATGGTTTCCAACCATAATATATATCCACCTTATATACATTATTCTTGTGTATATATATATTTACCACGTAGGTAAGTTTCATGAGTTTAACAACTCTTACATTATATGTTACATTTTATCATCTTCTTTTAGATGATTATTCCCATTAGTTGTATTATATTGTAAAACTTATATTAAGATTATTATCCTATATTATGTAACAATTTATGTTGTATATTTACAACTCCTAAGGTTTAATCAATAAATACCTTAGTTATAAATCTCATTTATTTATAGTTTGTCACATTATTTAATGTGAATATCCTTACTTATATTAATCCATTAAACCACCTTAATACCATATAATTGTTATAACATTTATAACATAGTAGACCATAGTCTAAAATTCATTTTCCAACCTTTATATTTTCGGTACAGCCCTTGAATTTATTTAAATTCTATTTTGACCACATAACATTATGTAATGTTATACCACATACTAATATCATTTGATATGATATTTTTATTTCCTTTAACTTATAACCTATAGTTTTTATACAAAACTACTATATATTGCCGCATAGGCATATATATTAAACCTTATTCTTTTCCATAAACCATAGTTTCCCTTATTTACCAATCACCCCATTATTTATACCATGTTATATATACCATTTAGTATACAATTTAACCCTAATATAAATATAACCCATGTTATATATCCATTAAATTTCCGAACAGACCCTATGTCTATTCTATATGCTTTCACAACCCACCAACTTTCTATAATTGCCATTTGACCCAATTTATAACATATAGTTTTATAATATCATTATAACTATACATTATACATGCATCTTACTAATACTTTTATATATTCTAAAAATCTCCAAATTTCACCAAAGGGTTATTATTACCTTATTAACCCATATACTTTCGGTATTTGCTATACCACCACTTATATTTCTCCAAAGTGTCATAATGACATAATAACTATATATTATACATATATAGTTTATCTTAATTCCAAAATCAACCCAAAAATTCCTAGAAATTCCTAATAGCCCATGGGTGTTTATAATACCATTATACACCCTTTATTTTTGTAATAACATATATACCACATATGTTATAAAATATTACCATTAAATACATAACTTATTCTAAAACCTTAATAAGTTATTTAACTTATCTAATTTGGTCAAAACCTACCATATGGTCAAGGTTGACCACCTTAATATTTCCTTGACCATTAATTCCTAATAATTACGGTTTGCACCCATACTTCTTAGAAATTACCATTTAACCACCAAAACTTTATAAAATCTTATAATTTTTATATAAACTCATTTAAACCTCCAATTTTCGGCTATATCCTTTTATAGCCCCCAAATTTAATTTAATTACACCTCAACCCCTTATTCATTTCGGTAATATATGAATATCACCTAAAACCTACTTTAAACTAAATATAAACAAATAAAATGGCCTAAAGTACATGGCCTTATTACAAACATTTGCTCACAAAATAAATTACACATAAATGTCCCAAAAATACTTATAAATCTCGGCCTCACCATGTATTCTTTCATTAATTACCAAACTTCCACATAAAGTCTTAATTTTGACATTTATGTTACTTAATCACTTAGATAAATTTTACTAAGTCATTTCCTTAATCATTTTAAGGTCAAACATGACAATATTACCATGTTCTCTCACGACAATTTAAGATTCACAAGTTTAAACTTGTATTAATGTATCAAGTTAAGGTTTAAGTGATTTATACCTTAATTTAGCAAGGTTAAGACCTTGTTTGGTCTCGCCACCTTAAGGAGAATTTCTCCACAGCTTGATCTACTTGTCTTCATGTAGAAAACAAGACATGATTAAACTCCAAACATGAGCTAACCATGGGAAGTAATTTAAGTCATGAAAATCATGAATTTTTACCTTAGACCTTCAAGTTTGTTGGAGTTCTACTCTCGGCCCTATTTTTCCAGAAAGAAAGAGTATCAAAACACTCTTAAAAACAAGGTACAAAACCATGGGTAACTAGCTTGAAGATGGCTAAGATTTACCTTGTTTAAGATGCCAAAAATGGTGTTTTTGGCATGGATCTAGCTACTCCTTGTAGATCTTGGTATACCAACTGAATCCACATGAAAAGGAGAAGAAAAAGGCTAGGAAAGGAAGAAGAGATATGTGCTTAAAGCACATTTTTACCTTAAATGGTCAAGACTTGAACTTTACTCCTTAGATCTTGTTACAGCCAAAAATAATCCTTCCTTTAACCTCCAAAACACTCTACATAAATGTATAGAAATGGTTGGAGTCTAGATCAATGGAAAAAGGAAAGAAAGATGAAGAAAATGGACATTTTTATGCCTTAGAAGCTTACCTAGAGCAAGAGCTCTCATCAATGGAGTTTGACTGCTTACCTACGGTCAAGGAGGAGCCAAAGAGAGCATTTGGTTAAATGAACTCTCGCTGGAATGGAGTAAATGAAGGAAAGTAACCTAAATTGTCTTAAACACATTTTTTTGCCTTTGTTTAATGTATTAGTGTTTGATGACTCATTGCTGATTGATTGTAGTTGTATAATAAATGGGGAAAAATATCATAGGCAGCCGACCATGATTAGAGTAGTGGGTGGATGATTGGTACTTAATTGATTCAATAATGGAGTATTATTGTCACTTTAACCATTAACAAATGAGTCATCATCCATTGCCTTGGCTGGCTTGGATACAACCGTATAACAAGGAGAAATGGAGCTCACAAATCGGCAGCCTTCACATGGGGTAAGCAAGTGGTAGACAACTTTATGTTTAATATGTTAAAGTATACTTTTTCTTATTTTATGTAAAAGTAATGAGGTATATTTAATTATCACATGGGAATGGTCACATGGCCTGTTAGGAGTCTTACTAAACTGATTTTATGTGGTCCAATTCGTGGTCAATGGTCAACATTGACCAATTTAGTCAATGTTGACTCAAACGGGCCCCCTTTTTGGGTTTTATTAATATTTTAATATTAAATTGTAAATTTCTGGAATTAAATTCCTAATATGATATAATATGATATATTATCATATTTAAAGGTAATTATAACCTTTTAGCCCATTTAAAACCATTTAGAAGGCAATTACACAAATACGTGCTTTAAGGAGTTTTAGTGCACATTTTGTGTTGGAAGGTGTTTCTGAGCTTGGTTTTCTTTGAGAATGGTTTTGTTGTGTTCCTTACATGATATTTGATCATGGTATCCAATTTATATCATTTAGAGGTCATTAGACCTTTAAGGTTCTTAGAGCACACATTTTTGCCCTACTTGACCTTGAAGCATGTAAATGCTTATTCTTTGTGTTGGAGTGTTGCCCAACAATTTTAATGTGTTTGTAATGTGTTAATATGCTTAGGACAAATTTTAGGTCCTAAGTAGTTCATTTGGGTATTTATTTACCCTAAACAGTCAAAGGGTGCAACATCTTGTTTTGTGTTGACCACTGTTGTTCTCAATTGACTTTTAAGGCATGTTTAGGCCTTAATTAATGTGATTAGATCTTTAATCCATGTTTAGTTTTTGGGGTATTTCATCTACCCCCAAAAAGATTCTCCCGAAGTCGCTTAATCAAGGTCATATATAAATGTTAACTACCCTTTTCCCATAATGTATATCTATGTGATATATCGACACACATCGTATTGCGCTATACAGCACATACCATCACTTTGTGGGCGTTAGTTCATCATATATGGATATAGGTGATCCATCAGCACCATTATTTCTATCAGTTCTACAGCCCTGACAACCTGATTTCCATAAATTCCATCGTTCCCATTCCAATCTCAATGATTCATTTCGTATCTAGGCGATCCAGTAATCATCTAGTATAAATCACATCACTATATATTATAACGTCTCCATATCTTCATAAATATATATTATATATATAACATTTACATCATCATTTTCTATATATACATTGATATTCCATCATTCGCTTATCCACATCATCACTTGTGGTTAGTTCAATCATATATGGATATAGCATCCCTCACACCCATATTCATTTCATACAAGTTCCTACACCAACCCCAACTCTCCCCGAGGTGTTCCATCTACACATAGTTCCACCTATCCAAATCATCACTTTATATCCTATCATACAACATACTCATAATCTATCTAACATACAAATTCATAATATATTATCACTACATACGACATAAGTGTTGACAAATACCAACACATTATACAAGCGTATACACATAGCATAAGAACATACACACATGAGTGTAACACATTCATACATATCTCATAAGATACATACATACAAGTGTACATCACACATAAACCCAAAAAACGCACGCCCCGCGTACCAACCATAACCAACAAAACCAATTCATTGTATGCCATGCATACGAAACAATTCACTGTATGCCATGCATACTAAACAAACAACCTCGTATGCCCCGCACACCACCAATTCTTTGTATGCAATGCATACGAAACAAACAAATTTAGTGCACACATGTGCACAACCAAGAGGCTCTACCCCCCTTAAAAGGGTTACGCCCCCGTACCCCACAAGTATACAACAGCAGCTCAACAAGAAGCGCTGGATACTTGGCTCTCGAAGAGTTTTCCAACTCATGGATTATCCTCATATCAGAGAGACGGGTATGACTCTAGACTCTCCCTCTGGGCTCCACAATACATAAAGGTGAGGCACTGATCTATTTGTGCTCTCTCCCAAGTTCATTCTTATGGGCCCACTCGCTCCGTATGAGGTGCAGACCCGTGACCATAGGCGCAGTTTTGCCTCTTTCCATTGCTGTGTATCCTCTCATTTGGATCACTAGCATACATGCGTGTGTCTTCTCTCACTGATATTCAGCTTGAGGTGTAATATGACATTGGCTATTGTTAGTACTTAGTGCTCTTTGCACTTGTCTTTGTAATATTAAGACGTACCAGCCTACATGTCCACGGAGATAAAGCTTGTCATCCGTGTCTCCTGGTGGTTTTGTTCCGGAGTAACACACTGTTGTAGTTCTTCTTTCTTTTACACACTCTTGTTGATATCCATTACATCTTCCCGTATTCCCACTAGATTAATAACTGCATAATTGCAATACCAAAACACTCAGTCCTACAGAGTGTAGAGGCGTAAACTCTAAGCAGCTAATATCTCATGAGTCAAACAGATAAGATGTGCGAATTATCCTGTGAGTGGTACATTCCAAATCCACTGTTCTTTGCTTAAGGTATCTGCTACTATATAGCTTTGTCTTTTATCCTTGCGTAGTCACGCGCTTATGTCCACATCATCTGGTAGATTTTCTCTGGATTGCAAGAATTTGCTCGATCCTTGTGGGGTTCTACATAATATTCGTCCATAATGGGTTTCCATGTTTTTTTCCTTAGTGTTCACGTCCTTGAAAGGTTTCCCTGTCTTCACTGTATAATGTCTACTGTTCTCTGTTGAAGGTTCTTGATTTCTCTAGCCCGTTGGTTTAACTGCGGCTCTTCTCGTCCATCTTCGAGGTAACTTGTCTTACTATCTGTAGTACGAGTTGACTACTTCTCGTGTTCCTAACACTACTTGTCTACTTGCATGGGGTACCGTACTGATACATTACTACTTACCCGACTAACTCACAAATAAGTCTGTCAGGCCCACATGCTCCTATCGGAGTGCGGTCGTCCCATGTCTCATTTAGTAACTGGTAATGTCTGTCACACGGGTATTGTGAAGCATTCTGTTGTCAATCTCCCTCTGATGGATATCCTTTTTTTTGTTCTCTCTTTTTTGTTCATGTTATCGGTTATCTTGTTGTAAGTGTTATTGTTCTAGCGACATCAGTGGTAATTCGTGTCATAAATCGGCGTTATTCAGCTCGGTGTAAGTAAAATCTGTGCTATATTTAGCAAACTTGGTTCTCCTAATTCGATCTTATTGAGTACGATACATATTCCTTTTCTCCCTGTTTATCATGATCATATCTCATCCACAGTTCATATTCATTCCCGCATCTGTTTAATTGGATGCATTGAAGATTGCATAATAGTTTGAGCAACTTGGCTCTTCACTTCCCACCATCCTCACTGATGGTGGTGCATCTACAAAGGGTATGCTTGTCCATAAGGACTAAACATTCATCACTAATAGTGATTAGCATAAATGCGGATATACACTGATGGTATTTGGCTAATAAGCCATGTCTGGAAATTCTTGAACAATTAAACTGGTGTGGTTTACAATCACAGTGGCTGTATAATTCTCCATTTGCATAGGTTGGACTAACGGTCTTCCCGTGGTTGCATAAGTTTCTAATCTTAGGGTTTGTATGAAAAAGTTTGAAAAACATTTTTTTTTGGTATACATATAATAAAAGACTAAAAAGTAGTAGTTGCAGTAGCAGCACTTGCTCTGTCAAGTGCGCAAGGCAGATGGAAATTTCAGTGGTTTACTGTCATAGCGCTTGCAATAGCAAGTGCGTCATGCAGGTGGAAATTCTGGTTCAACAGTAATTACCGGTCTCATTGACTCTGCATCGTTGAGTATGGCTACATTATAATGTAAGCTTTAACATCCTGTTCATTTATATATAATCCGTCAAGGTTTCAAGGTTACTCGCATCGAGTCCACATAACTAGTTCCCAAAAGTCATACACAAAAAGGCGAGTGGTCAATGACACACTCCCACATACTTATAGCATATCTCTGTCTAACATCCAAGGTAAGTACATAACATAGTAAGCATAAGTCTTCCACCAGCGGTCTCATGGAGTCAGGGTACTCATGCCCTATCTACTCCTTTGCATTTATAGGCTCCAGCATCAGTAGATGTCTAGCCATCCTGACCGCCTCGTGGTACTCTAGATCCTCCAGCTGAGGTCTTCTAAGTATTCCTTGGTGGCCTGTAATTACGGCTCTCAGGGTTCATCCAGCACTCGAACTCCCTATGGCCCTCTTTCTTACAGCACCGACACACAACTTTGCGGCCTTCGCAGTCGACCCCAGGATGGTCCTTCCCACAACGCTTACAATAGAAATGGCGCTGGGGTTGTCCCGTGCCTAAAGGTAGCATTTAAGTTTAAGTTAAAATCTGATGGTATAAAGGTTAAGGTCACAATTGAATTTAAGAGGTAAGTGTTCTCACCCTTAGGAGGTGCAGATCTCAGAGGCTGAACATCAATAGCTGGGCCGGTCAACCGAAGGACGGGCTCTTTCCCTTTCTTTCCCTGGTGACCCTGCTGCCCTTTCTTTGGAAAGAATTTCCTGTTCAAGGTTTCGGGTCAGCATTCATAAGGTGTATAATATGATAAGTAGTTTAGAATGGGATAAGTCCTTACTTTCCCTTCTTCTGGCTATCGCCTGGAGATGCTCCTCCACCCTCAGACTCTCCCTCAGGGTTCTTTCTCTTCTTTGCCCCTAGAGTCTCTTCCCGAGTCTGGAGCATTAGCTCCGTCCTAGAGGCAGCGTCATAACACTCCTAGAATCTCATTGGCAAGTCTTCACAAAGTTAATCGGTAATGTAGTACGTAAAGAATTTATGGCTTTCATGTTAATACCTGGATGGTAGTGTAGAGGGTAGCACCCATGGCCATCTGGATGCGAAACATCAATCCCCCCCGTAACATCTCGACCTTCACGGTCTCTGAGTAATCAACACCGGGATAAAGTCCAGCAGACCAATGAACCGAGCATAGTACTCATCCACGGCCAGACCTCCCTGGGATAATGTCTCGAATTCATGGCGCTTCTTCTGCTTGAGATGCGCCGGGTAGTACTTCCCCCTCAGTAACTCGACAAAAGCATCCCACGAAAAGTCGGGCGTAGCCAGGTGATGGTCCTTGACCAATCTCCACCAAGTGCTGGCTGCATCCTTCAGATGGAAAGCAGCAATGACCACCTTCTGGTTGGCAGGTACTTGTAAAGCCTCATAGGCCTTCTCATGTTCAACTATGAATCGCTCCAAGGCTACGGGGTCTGGCACCCCTGAATATGTAGGTGGTCGGGTCTAGGAAACTGACTTCAGCCAGTTCGTTTCCCTGGGCTGTGGCGGGTGGGCTGGTGCTCCTCCTATTTGAGTACCCAGCTGTGCAAGAACAGCATCAACTGAAATATCCCTAAACTTAAAAACTTAATTAAATGATATACTACTAATGATCTAAGGTGGATTAAACATCTAATCACATTGATTAAGGCCTAAAAGTGCCTTAAAAGTCAACTGAGAACAATAGTGGTCAACACAAAGCAAGACTTTGCACCCTTTGACTGTTTAGGGTAAATAAATAACCAAATGAACTACTTAGGACCTAAAAATTTGTCCTAACCTTATTAACACATTACTAACATATTAAATTGTTGGGCAACACTCCAACACAATGAACAAGCGCTTTCACGCTTCAAGGTCAAGTAGAGCAAAAATATGCCCTAAGAAAACCTTAAAGGTCTAATGACCTCTAAATGATATAAAATTGGATTCCATGATCAAATATCATGTAAGGAACACAACAAAACCGTTCTCAAAGAAAACCAAGCTCACAAACACCTTGCAACACAAATGTGCACTAAAACACCTTAAAGCACATTTTTATGAAATTGCCTTCTAAATTGGTTTTTATGGGCTTAAAGGTTATAATTACCTTTAAATACGATATTATATCACATTATATCATATTAGGAATTTAAATCCAAAATTTACAAATTTTTACAAATTTAATATTAAAATATTAATAAAACCCTAAAAGGGGGCCCGTTTGAGTCAACATTGACTAAGAATGGTCAAGAGGTCAAAGTTGACCCCTTGGACCACATGGATTCGGCAGCCACAAGCAAGAGGAGGCTGGATTAGCCACTTGCACATACAAGGGACAAGTCTCCACACCACTCCTTAAATTAAGGAGATTACTTTTACCTTTCTAATTTATGGACTAAATAATACACATTTGCTCCATGATTGCTCCAATCAGTCCCCAAACCGTGTGAGGCCAGCCTTTACCCTCCAATAACCGATTCCAGCGCATGCTTATCCCCTTGGATGAGTCATCCACCATTTACTAAACAAAAACTAATCAAAAGTTCCTTTTTCAATAATGCTCATTTCAATCATTCTCTTGCTCCTAGCTCCATTCCAGCCAAGCTAACTCATCTTCCAGACCCTCTCAATCTCTGTTCTTGAGCATGGAAGACAGATCTAACTCCTAAGCTTCTAAGGTAATGTTTTAAGGCATATTTTAGCTCATTTTCTTCATCTCTTCACTACCTACCTTAGATCTCGTGGCTCATCACTTCCTATGGCTTATTATTAGTGTTTTAAGGTTAGAACACCAACCAATTTCAGCTGAAGCAAGTATAGGGACCAAGGTTTCCCAAATTTGCATTTTAAGGTAAAAACATACCTTAAGCTTCTCTACTCTTCATCCATTTTTCTTCCTTTTATTTTTATGAGTTTATACACTCATAATCTCCATATTTACATGTTCATTCAGTTGGTTAGCCTTTTGGAGCAAAGGTGGCCGAGATCTAAAGGAAATACCCTTCTTTAAGTCATTTTTCCAAGGTAAAACCTAATACCAAGGCAGCTTGTTGTTGTCTAGCATTTCCTATGTCTATATGGTGAATTTAACACCTTGTGGTGTGTTTTATTCAGGCCGAATTCCTCTTGAAGTTCCCTTGCATTTTTAAGGTGATTTTTGCCTTAAATCTTACATTAATTGTTCCTTATGGTTAAGATCAAGCTTGGAGTATAACCATATCTTATTTTGGTGTATTAAACATGTCTAAATGATGTGGTGAATTTTCCTTCAAGTGGCCGAATTCATACAAGGAGAAATCAAGGTATAAACACCTTAAAACTTATGATTTTATGATTTCCTAGCATATATAATTATTATGCCGAGAGTGGAGTTTAATATATGGGTTATATTAACCTAAAATGGAAAAACATGACTAAGATAAATTAAGCTAGTCATTTAAGAGATTTAATTAACATAATGGTCAAATTATGACATTATGTGGAAAAATATTTAATCTATGGTGAGGCCGTGAGTTATACTATATTTTGAGACATTTAAAGTGTAATTTATTTTGCAAGTTCAAGTTGTAATAAGGCCACGTCATTAGGCCATTTTAATTTAAGTTTATAAGCTTATTTAGTTAGATTTATGCTTATATAATTAAGTTTGGGGCCAAACCGTAATTATTGGTAAAATATAAAGTCGTGGGCTTAATTTAGAGAAATTTAGGGTTTTTAAATGAATTTAATAAAAATTATAACATTTTATAAAGTTTTGGGTCAAAATTGTAAAAATAGAAAACTATGGGGTATTATTGGTGATTACCGAAAGTTTGGTTCCAAATTGGTATTAGAAGTCAAAGTTGACTATATAGGAAACTTTGACCAAGTTTGGAGAATTTTAGAAATTAAAATACTACCTTATATTAAGATAAGTATTAAATTGTAAAGATTTATAAGAGATGGGGCTATTATGTAATTTCCGAAAATTTGGGGTACTAAATGGGATTTAGTACAGTCCTTAAGTTATTTGGAATTTTTAGAAGTTTATTTGGTTAAATTTGGTGTTTACATGAATTATATAATATAATATATGATATTTTATAACATTGTTACAAATGGGTAACAAGTGGGTAAAAACCGAGATTTATAGAAGTATAAGGTTAGGAATATATCTATAACCTTTTGGTAAAGTTTGGTAATTTTTGGAGTTATATATAAGATTTTATAAAGATATATGTATAATATATAGTTTTAATGTTGTTAGAAAACTATGTATTATAAATTGGGAAGGTTTGGTAAATATACAAAGTTTGGTGGGGGAAATTTAATTAAAACAGTCCTAGGGGCTGTTCGAAAAATTATAGCCTTTAAAAACTATAGGTTATAATTATACTAAGGTTTAAGGATTATAATATAATTTATATATTATAAGTGTAACAATGAAATGTATTTTGGGGTGGATTTGTGAATTATAGAAGTTTAGTGGTATATGATGAAAGCCGAAATATAGGGGCTGTTTGGTATTTATAACAAATATAGCTATAAGTTTATAATTGTTTTAATGACTAAAATGTCATAATATATGTTATATAGCTAAAATAACATTATATTAATAATGTGGTGGATTTTGTAAATACTTAAGATAAAAGGTGCTGTTCGGAAATATTAACATTTTTAAATGAAATTATAATATGGTTTTAATGTTATAAGAGTTATAGAATTTATAATATAAGAGGTATTCATTAAAAGAATGGATATATATATTACTAAGACTTACCATATAACAAAGGGTTCCATAATACATGTATATAAATAAATATATGTTATGGTAAAAGAATATAGTATGGTTTGATAACCATGTATTATCATAATTTAAAACAATGAAAGGTGAAAGGAAAAAGAATTACAAACATTGGATATGGAATCCTAATGTTAGGAGTATACATGTGATAATAAGGATTTATATAATTGAAAGTATTGTTTACATATGAATTATACCACATTGAACTTAAAAAAAAAAACAAACCTTAGAAAAATAAATACTAAGGTGAGATATATAAATCATGATAAAGAATCATGCATACAATATAGAAACAAACTATACGACATACAGGGTATGTTAAGTTACATGCGATAACAAGTTCAACTTAAGTAAGTTAATGTACAAGACAAGACTACGCATGTAATATAACGTTTTTTTTCCAATTCCGAGTTAAGCTGAAACCCGACAAACGTTGACAGTTAATACGGGGGATCTCGTATCTAGCACTGGATCCCGAGTCAATATACTCAGGATTGAACTATGACCTTAGTCTGCTGTGTTAGAAAAAAAATAGTAAGCGATGCGATGGTATAGATAAGTTTAATCAAGAGGATGTGGCTCTTGCTGTGAACTGTGATCCATTAACGATACTAGGATACCGTGTGGTAACTGTAAGTATCTGGATAAATTTCCAACGAACTACAGATTGTTCGTAGGTCGGAGACTCTACCGCTGGAGTGGCTATTGCCGTGGGTGACCCGCCATAAGAGATGGGTAACTTAGAGACACGTCGTGTTAACGAGACGTTGTCATCAGGCATGACTGAACAATTACAAACGACTATATTAGCTTGTACACTAGGCAAACATTATTTGGGCTTGTATGCCAAAGACGGGAAATTATACTTGTTTATAAGTCTCGTTACCTCGCCTTGTTGCTCAGTGGTTATGCCTTGTAATTATGTGTGGTATATTGGTGGATTTGTTTGAACGAACCATTGTGCTCATATTGTGTGTTGTGAACTGATTGAGTCGAGTCGCTGTACTCATGTGTAGATTGTGGTGGATTGTTTGGTCGAGTGAGTCGCCGTACTCAATTATAATGTATCAAGTGTTTGTTGGAGTGGAGTCTCTGTACTCATATAAGCGTTGTAATGTTTTCAGTGGTTTATTATACGATGCGATGTGTGAAGCCGGGGGGCTTGTTTGTTATTTGAGTTTACTGCAATATATATTGTTGCTTTACAGTTTTAACATTAACTACTTGCATGAAAATGATTTACATGCTCTCGACCAATTAACTGAGGGTCCGAGGGGGCATGACAGTCATGTAGTAACATACTCAGCAGGGGCTGATTCCATACCACAAACAACCATTTTTGCAGGTATGCAGCTTCCGGTGTCGGCAAAGAGAGGGACGCGCTGGGTAGTTTAGTTACAGTTTTTTTAAATATGCACTGTTGCATTTTGATACGAACTTAGAAACGTGTATAGGATTGGGATACTTAGAATGCTCACTGTGAATGTATTTATATTGGTTGGGAAGGATAGATCTATCTCTTGTTGTCACCGTGGGAAGTTGTTTCGCATTTAAGATATATTAGTAAGCACGTTATTACTCGTATGGGCGAGTAAGAACGGTGACACCAGTAGTACAGTTGTTGAGATTACCGCTGCGATTATGATGTTAAGTAAGATGATTAGGATCCGATTAGAGTAGGGTGTTACAAAAGTGGTATCAGAGCGGAGTACCGCTCTGATGACAAGAGATAGTAGGATTTATACAGTGAGCATAGGTTTTGGGAATACGGGAAACGTCGTGAGGATACGTGACCTTGCAGGGTTGATGCAATGCTCAAAGCTTGCACACCATAGCCGTAGAGGCACTTCAATATTAAACGACCGAGACTACGGTATTAGACCGAGTAAAGATCTAACCCGTCCTCTTGACTTATGTCAGGGAGAGGTCTAGGTAACAGTACTAAGGAAGAAAACGGAGCAGCGGGAGGTGGTGAGGGTCCAGCTACCCCAAGTAACGCGAAGACTGTATGAAACACTCGCACTTGATGGGAGAGTATCCCGGGGAAACTTGCGATGGTACCCCACCCGCCGCAGCCCGTACCTCGAGTACTACCTGGTAACACAAGAAATGAGAAGCACCACGGAGATAACTCTCCTGATCGGGAAGACCCGGTGTGGATGCTATGAGAACTACATTAAATGTAGAGAATAAGACTTAGTGTTTTGGTGTAATGTTTAGGACTGGAGGTCCTGGTAATGACATAATGTCTACCATACGAGGATGAGATAAATAATAAACTAAGTTTGAGGAGAAAATTCCTGTAGGACTAATGGGGCTAGCTTGCTATAAGCAAGGCGACCCTGTCTTACATCCAGGAAAGCACCGATGGTGCGCTGGGGGAAAAGAGGTAGAAACGGCGAGTAATTATTAGTTTATGAGATACGTAACAGACGGAAGGAATTACCTTTAGAAGTCTCACCCGAAGCGAGTAACTCTAAAACCATGCAACACTGAAGGTTCAAGATGGCCCGACGTGTATGAGGAGAGATCATGAGAACTATAGAAACAAGAACTCGCTAAGTCGCTATCAAGCAACCCTCGTGAGGAAAGTAAGACCTTACTACCACGGTAAACTTGTGGGAACGAGTGTGGGAGTGAGACTGTACTAATTTGAATAAGAACTTTTGGCTAGAACAGGGACCCGATTAGGGAATAGCACTGCACTGACACACCGTACCGGTGGCTCAGTCTGCATGGCGCACTTGCCACTGCAAGTGCCACATTAACCAAAGTATCAAATTTCAACCTGCCTTGCGCACTTGCTACAGCAAGTGCAGCAACGGTAAACTAACCCTAAAAGACTGAGTGGCCCAGGCAGTTACCAATAAGCACTAAACTTTTATGTGAGTCCGTAATGCAATGAAGTGGGACATAACCTTCTTATAGGCAGGGTACGAAACCCTTGGGTTGGAGGTGATAAAACCTCGGGAAGACCTAACCGGTCTAACCATTAAACCTAAAAATAATACACCATTCAGTAGAGTAAGGGAAGGGGAGTAAATGAGAATAACGGTAATTAGTGCTTACAAGCCTAACCCCAGTGCCGGTATGGACATTAAACGTCAATCATCACCGGTGGGGAGTGTCGAGTCTTCAGGACCAGCATAACCATATTTAGGGAGTGCGCGACACTTGTGGTTAAACCACTACCGTTGAACATTGCCAGAGGGCAAGGAGTGAGCTATATGAGCCAAGACTCTAAACAAAACCTACCTATCCGATTGAGTGAATGAGAATAATAGACAAGTATCGTTATGACAAACTATTTTGGTTGTAAAAAAAAACAATTTAATAGACAGATGTGAACGTGCAATAAAACGGCCGATGTTATGCCGCACCTCACATACCGGGGGGTGTTGTTAATCCATTAAGCTGCTAAACTCCCGTACGGAGGGCAGTAGATATACGGACTACACAATGGAGAGCGAGGATTAGTGGAACCCATTAAGTTGTGGGTATCCAATTGTAACCTGAGGAGAAAGTATTAGAACCAACTAGGATTAAATTAAATAGTAAGACCAACAATCGTTTAATTATCAAAATAAGCATTGTACCTGAACAAAGGTGATGAATCACAAATGCTGATTAATATCAGGCTAAAAAGGGACTACCATAAGGCAGGAGAAACACGAGGTATCAACCCTTGTCATGGAGTCCGTATTACAATAGGGGTGAAACCCAATGAAATGGGTGGAGTTTTAGAACTGAAAACTCATATGTAAGGTGTTAACAGCCTAGGAGTGAACGGGATAGATAATAAGTAGTTACTGATCCCCACTCACAGATACCAGTTGACGAGCATGTGGAAAACCAGTATTATGACGATAAGTCGTAAACACCTATCTTAGAGAAGGTAAGGGAAATACAGATTAATAAAGGAAACCATAGAACCTAGTATTAGAGCCATTCTCACATTAAGGTTAAGAATTGGCAGCATAGTTACTTAAACATAAATTACCGGGACTAAGAGTACGATAATCACTGGGTACGAACACTACGAGTGCACTAAACGAGACATGGGACGACCACACTCCTAGGAGCTTGTGGGCCTGACGAAACTTACATTGAGTTAATTGGGTAAGTAGTAATGTATCAGTATGGTACCCCATGTATGTAAACGAGTAGTGTGAGGACCCAGGGAGTAGTCAACTATGTGTCTGAGTCAGTGAATGGAGTCCTGACTAGGTAAACTGTGAATTGACGAGAGAGATCTCAGTCAAACCAACTAGGTTAGGGGAAATCAAGGATAGCTTGATAATAAAATGATATAAGGACGCAACTCCATAGTGGATGAGTTAGAATACAAGTTTTGAGGATTTTAGTAAATGAGGAAACCAAGGCCAATTTAATGGTAATGGCAAGTTGAACCCATGAATGAGAAGAGAAATTATGGTATCTAAGGAAGTTATATTAGAGAAACCTTTGTGATATTAGATGCTACCCAAAAAGGGGGCACAGACAGAGTTATACCATGCGCTGAGGGCGCTGCGATGATGACGCGTTAAATAATAATAATACCACATGCTCGAGCCAGAAAAATGTTAGTATGTTAGCACCATTTAGGGTCGAACAGAAAACGAATGCCAAGCTAAAGCCCAGTCGTATTGTATATTTACAACAGACGAAGGGCGAAGGCGAGCATTATAAGAGATACTCTAAGCTGGAGATTAAATACTCCATGCAAACCACAATGGCGGAGGACCGTCCAATCAACTGATACATGGTGCGCAACAAAGCGACCATTATAATATTGTTAACCGAATTATGTCGCTGAGAAGCAGAGAGCGGAAGATCAGAAAGGCAAATGGATTCCCCAAATTGAGAAGAGGGATGAACCATATGTGTGGGTACTAAAATACCAACACAGAGGGATACAAGTTCATACTAGCAAAAGAGGACCTACAAGGTACCTAAGGAACGAACTCATCCAGAAAGAAATAACTTGGAGTCATGAGGCGCCAGTTAGTTGCGCATATCAGACCCGTCTTGAGATTTTAGACATGACTACTATGAGCACTAGGTGCTAGAGCATAGCTCGACAACCCTTACACCGAAGGTTAGTTCGGTAGGGTGGCATGAACTCTTGGGAATATACCATGAGCATGCATAGGATTCAGGAAGACTGAATAGAATAACCAGTTGAAATAATTAGCGTGTGTAATGATGATACCACGCAGCGATATAGTTTCCTCCATGACCATAATTATGGAAGACCGTGTAGAAAACACCGTTACGTGGAGTAGAAACCGGCATGAAGCTGCTACTTAAAAGAGTAACACTAAAAGTAGTTGGGCATACTGCTTGCAGAGCGAGTGGGCCCATAGTGCACAGGTTGGACATAACAGATTTGGGAAAACAAAGATGTGTTTACATCTCCCGATCAAACCGTACATGAACATACATATACCTAACCGACATAGGTAGTATAGCCAGAGTGGCTAAAGCCCGACCCGAGAGGAAAATGGATAATGTATACGTAGCACATCAGTGCACGAATATTCCATATGAGTGGAACATCTTGTACTTATTACTTCAAGATGACATATTCGTAAATTACGTGGGCGTAATCCCTTTTAAGGGGGGTAGAGCGATTGTGCACGCTTAAATATACCATACGCAGGAGTACGTAGCGCATGGTACACATGCTGCAAACTATTATTGTACGTAGAGTACAAGTGTTGTGACTGTGTTTATTACTTGAGGTAATGTTGTGATGTATTATGTATGAATATATATATATATATATTTTAGTTCGCATAGTTGTGGCGAATAGGAAAGGGAGAACAGATAGTGTGTTCTTATCCTATTTTCAATTATTTATGCTAACATTGCGAACATTAAACACATAAACGCTTAACTTGTTAGCTCCGGTTGAGAGTTCAAGTAGGATTATCTGGTAGCTCCAATGGGGAGATTTCAAATAGAAGGAGTAGAAAGCTCCGTACTATACGATTTGTGATTCGGTATGAAACCGATTATGGAAGTGCGATGAGTGAATCAGCATGAGACCATGTGTAACCTAGTGGAGGAAAAACCTCTAGGAGTTGTATGAATAATTATAAGTCGAGGGAACTTGATATATGGTTAGGATACATGACCCTATATGTCTATGACTAGATTAGTTACACTAGTTGACTTGTGTGACTATGAAACACAAGGTGGCGGATATCAAGAGGAAACAAGATTAGAAAAGAATAAAACAATTAACTGATTGAAGTTGACGTGGGAAGTTGAACTTGATCCTGGTCCGATCAAGCAACAAAACACAAATTGAGGTGAGAGATAGTTCAACACTAACGCTGACCACGTCGGGGTTGAATGACTCTCGAAACTTCCTACAAGTGGACACAGATATGAATAGAAATTGGAATTTAGGGCGTCACTCGAAGAGCCGTGGACCGTGGAGTCCTTCGTCATGAGACCGGTGTGTCTGCGAGTGACATCACCTAAAGAGCCGTGGACCGCAGAGTCCTTTGTCATTAGACCGGTGTGTCTGCGGGTGATTAAGGAAATTACTAGTAGAAAAAAGGGCTATTTCGGCGGTTCCAATGGGCCTCGGCGGTTGTGAACCGCCGAAATAGTGTGAGCACCTATTTCGGCGGTTGTAAACCGCCGAACTAGTGTACCTATCTCAGCGGTTCGTAGAGAACCCGCCGAGATAGGCCCCTGGGAGTGACCTAATTAGTGTTACTGTCCGAGGAGCCGTGGACCGTGCCTTCGTTATTAAACCGGTGTGTCCACGTATAGACGTTGTTAGCATGGGGTTGGGGATCGTCAAGTCCTGGTCTTCATAACTGCTTCCCTGTGATTTGCCATCGTTAAAGATATGCATACACATACACGCGGAGTGGTGTAGAGGTATCCTCGCGAGATACTTGCATATGAATAGGGGTGCGTGGAGTACCCCTTGTGAGACACCTTTGAGTACTTCTGGTTAGTTTTGCACCTTGTTTAGTGCTGTGTATGATTGAGTTTTGCACCTGTCTAGTGCTGTGTATGATTGAGTTTTGCACCTTGTCTAGTGCTGTGTATGATTGAGTTTTGCACCTTGTCTAGTGTTGTGTATCAATGAGCTTTACACCTTGTTTAGTGCTGCCTATCAATGAATGTGTCATGATTATTGACTATATGGAATTAGATTATTGCTGTATCAAATGTAATACATATAGACTATATCTGAATGTAGTGGGATGTACTCCCTAGTGATGATGTCTGTGATTACTTAGTGGAACTGGATTCCTTAGGTGAACTGTTGATGAGTAAGGACTTCGGGACGAAGCCTTTTTAAGGGGGGTAGACTGAAATACCCCTAACCTTAAAAACTTAATTAAATGATCTACTAATGATCTAAGGTGGATTAAACATCTAATCACATTGACTAAGGCCTAAAAGTGCCTTAAAAGTCAACTGAGAACAACAGTGGTCAACACAAAGCAAGAATTTGCACCCTTTGACTGTTTAGGGTAAATAAATACCCAAATGAACTACTTAGGACCTAAAAATTTGTCCTAAGCTTATTACACATTACTAAACATATTACAATTGTTGGGCAACACTCCAACAAATGAACAAGCACTTTCATGCTTCAAGGTCAAGTAGAGCAAAAATGTGCTCTAAGAAACCTTAAAGGTCTAATGACCTCTAAATGATATAAAATTGGATTCCATGATCAAATATCATGTAAGGAACACAACGAAACCGTTCTCAAAGAAAACCAAGCTCAGAAACACCTTGCAACACAAAATGTGCACTAAAACACCTTAAAGCACATTTTTGTGAAATTGCCTTCTAAATTGGTTTTTAATGGGCTTAAAGGTTATAATTACCTTTAAATATGATATTATATCACATTATATCATATTAGGAATTTAATTCCAAAATTTACAAATTTTTACAAATTTAATATTAAAATATTAATAAAAACCTAAAAGGGGGCCCGTTTGAGTCAACATTGACTAAGAATGGTCAAGAGGTCAAAGTTGACCCCTTGGACCACATGGATTCGGCAGCCACAAGTAAGAGGAGGCTGGATTAGCCACTTGCACATACAAGGGACAAGTCTCCAACACCACTCCTTAAATTAAGGAGACCACTTTTACCTTTCTAATTTATGACTAAATAATAAACATTTTTGCTCCATGATTGCTCCAATCAGTCCCCAAACCGTGTGAGGCCAGACTTTCCCCTCCATAACCGATGCCAGCCCTTATCCCTTGGATGAGTCATCCACCATTTACTAACATAAACTAATCAAAAGTTCTTTTTTCAATCAATAATGCTCTTTCAATCATTCTCTTGCTCCTAGCTTCATTCCAGCCGAGCTCACTCATCTTCCAGACCCTCTCAAGCTCTGTTCCTGAGCATGGAAGACAGATCTAACTCCTAAGCTTCTAAGGTAATGTTTTAAGGCATATTTTAGCTCTTTTCTTCATCTTTTCACTACCAACTTAGATCTCGTGGATCATCACTTCCTATGGCTTATTCTCAGTGTTTTAAGGTTAGAACCAACCAATTTCGGCTGAAGCAAGTATAGGGACCAAGGTTTCCCAAATTTGCATTTTAAGGTAAAAACATACCTTAAGCTTCTCTACTCTTCATCCGATTTTCTACCTTTGATTTTTATGAGTTTATACACTCATAATCTCCATATTTACATGTTCATTCATCAGTTGGTTAGCCTTTTGGAGCAAAGGTGGCCGAGATCTAAAGGAAATACCCTTCTTTAAGGCATTTTTCCAAGTAAAACCTAATACCAAGGCAGCTTGTTGTTGTCTAGCTATTTCCTATGTCTATATGGTGAATTTAACACCTTGTGGTGTGTTTATTCAGGCCTAAATCCTCTTGAAGTTCCCTTGCATTTTTAAGGTGATTTTTGCCTTAAATCTTACATTAATTGTTCCTTATGGTTAAGCTCAAGCTTGGAGTATAACCATATCTTATTTTGGTGTATTAAACATGTCTAAATGATGTGGTGAATTTTCCTTCAAGTGGCCGAATTCATACAAGGAGAAATCAAGGTATAAACACCTTAAAACTTATGATTTTATGATTTCCTAGCATATATAATTATTATGCCGAGAGTGGAGTTTAATATATGGGTTATATTAACCTAAAAATGGAAAAAAATGACTAAGATAAATTAAGCTAGTCATTTAAGAGATTTAATTAACATAATGGTCAAATTATGACATTATGTGGAAAATATTTAATCTATGGTGAGGCCGTGAGTTTATACTATATTTTGAGACATTTAAAGTGTAATTTATTTTGCAAGTTCAAGGTTGTAATAAGGCCATGTCATTAGGCCACATTAATTTAAGTTTATAAGCTTATTTAGTTAGATTTATGCTTATATAATTAAGTTTGGGGCCAAACCGTAATTATTGGTAAAATATAAAGTCGTGGGCTTAATTTAGAGGAATTTAGGGTTTTTAAATGAATTTAATAAAAATTAAAACATTTTATAAAGTTTTTGGGTCAAAATTGTAAAAATAAAACTATGGGGTATTATTGAAGTGATTACCGAAAGTTTGGTTCCAAATTGGTATTAGAAGTCAAAGTTGACTATATTGGAGACTTTGACCAGGTTTGGAGAATTTTAGAAATTAAATACTACCTTATATTAAGATAAGTATTAAATTGTAAAGATTTATAAGAGATGGGGCTATATAATTTCCGAAACTTTGGGGTACTAAATGGGATTTAGTACAGTCCTTAAGTTATTAGGAATTTTTAGAAGTTTATTTGGTTAAATTTGTGTTTACATGAATTATATAAGTATAATATATGATATTTTATAACATTGTTACAAATGGGTAACAAGTGGGTAAAAACCGAGATTTATAGAAAGTATAAGGTTAGGAATAATATCTATAACCTTTTGGTAAGTTTGGTAATTTTTGGAGTTATATATAAGATTTTATAAAGATATATGTATAATTATATTTTTTTAATGTTGTTAGAAAACTATGTATTAAAATTGGGAAGGTTTGGTAAATATACAAAGTTGGTGGGGGAAATTTAATTAAATAGTCCTAGCGGTTGTTCGAAAATTATAGCCTTTAAAAACTATATGTTATAATTATACTAAGTTTAAGGATTATAATATAAGTTATATTATAAGTGTAACATTGAAATGTATTTTGGGTTGGATTTGTGAATTATAGAAGTTTAGTGGTATATGATGAAAGCCAAAATATAGGGGCTGTTTGGTATTTATAACAAAATATAACTATAAGTTATAATTGTTTTAATGACTAAAATGTCATAATATATGTTATATAGCTAAATATAACATTATATTAATAATGTGGTGGATTTTGTAAATACTTAGATAAAAAAGGGTGCTGTTCGGAATATTAACATTTTTAAATGAAATTTATAATATGGTTTTAATGTTATAGAATTATAACATTTATAATATAAGAGGTATTCATTAAAAGAATGGATAATATATACTAAGACTTACCATATAATAAAGGGTTCCATAATACATGTATATAATAAATATATGTTATGGTAAAAGAATATAGTATGGTTTGATAACCATGTATTATCATAATTTAAAATGATGAAAGGTGAAGGAAAAAGAATTACAAACATTGGATATGGAATCCTAATGTTAGGAGTATACATGTGATAATAAGGATTTATATAATTGAAAGTATTGTTTACATATGAATTATACCACATTGAACTTAGAAAAAAAAAAACAAACCTTAGAAAAATAAATACTAAGGTGAGATGTATAAATCATGATAAAGAATCATCATGCATACAATATAAAACAAACTATACGACATACAAGGGTATGTTAAGTTACATGCGATAACAAGTTCAACATTAAGTAAGTTAATGTACAAGACAAGACTACGCATGTAATATAACGTTTTTTTTTTCAAATTCCGAGTTAAGCCGAAAACCCGACAAAACGTTGACAGTTAATAACGGGGGATTAACGGGAGGTAATAGCGACGGTACAGGGCACCGTAGAATTAAGTTGATATACGGGATTCTAATCAGTAGCGTTATGTATTGTTAGACTGTAGAGACGACGCGAGGAGCATCGGATCTAGCTGAATCATACTCCACCGTAATACTTCCAGGGTGAACGGTATGTATTTAGGTGGCTTGATTGTCTCTGAGGATTTCCTCAGTTCAGACATTGTGTGAAAATCTGTGATAAGATTGAATGTCTGCTTGTGTGAATTAATATGCTTGAGTTGCGTATTAATGCTGCTTCATTATTATTACTGTTCGATAACAGTACCGTTCGTATATATGAACATATTATAAAACGAACTAGCGGCAATGATGCTATCTTATATGTGTAATACAAGGAACGTAAGTAAAACGTTGTAGCATTAGGATAATAAGATATATAATATATATATCTGAGACTTATATACGGAGCATTGGCCTCTCTAACGCCGCTCTCGTATCTAGCACTGGATCCCGAGTCAACATACTCAGGATTGAACTATGACCTTAGTCTGCTGTGTTAGAAAAAAAATAGTTAAGCGATGCGATGGTATAGATAAGTTTAATCAAGAGGATGTGGCTCTTGCTGTGAACTGTGATCTTAACGATACTAGGATACCGTGTGGTAACTGTAAGTATTGGATAAATTTCCAACGAACTACAGATTGTTCGTAGGTCGGAGACTCTACCGCTGGAGTGGCTATTGCCGTGTGACCCGCCATAAGAGATGGGTAACTAGAGACACATCGTGTTAACGAGACGTTGTCATCAGGCATGACTGAACAATTACAAACGACTATATTAGCTTGTACATAGGGCAACATTATTTGGGCTTGTATGCCAAAGACGGGAAATTATACTTGTTTATAAGTCTCGTTACCTCGCTCGCCTTGTTGCTCAGTGGTTATACTTGTAATTATGTGTGGTATATTGGTGGATTTGTTTGAACGAGCCATTGGGCTCATATTGTGTGTTGTGAACTGATTGAGTCGGGTCGCTGTACTCATGTGTAGATTGTGGTGGATTGTTTGGTCGAGTGAGTCGCCGTACTCAATATAATCTATCAAGTGTTTGTTGGAGTGGAGTCTCTGTACTCATATAAGCGCTGTAACGTTTTCAGTGGTTTATTACGATGCGATGTGTGAAGCCGGGGGCTTGTTTGTTATTTGAGTTTACTGCAATATATATGTTGCTTTACAGTTTTAACATTAAACTACTTGCATGAAAATGATTTACATGCTCTCGACCAATTAACTGAGGGTCTGAGGGGGCATGACAGTCATGTAGTAACATACTCAGCAGGGGCTGATTCCATA
The DNA here is from genome assembly GCA_023374045.1 of Limonium bicolor. Taxonomy (NCBI): domain Eukaryota; kingdom Viridiplantae; phylum Streptophyta; class Magnoliopsida; order Caryophyllales; family Plumbaginaceae; genus Limonium; species Limonium bicolor. The sequence continues at coordinate 232,546,957 of CM041777.1, forward strand.
CCAAAACAACCATTTTTGCAGGTATGCAGCTTCCGGTGTCGGCAAAGAGAGTGACGCGCTGGGTAGTTTAGTTACAGTTGTTTTAAATATGCACTGTTGCATTTTGATACGAACTTAGAAACGTGTATAGGATTGGGATACTTAGAATGCTCACTGTGAATGTATTTATATTGGTTTGGAAGGATAGATCTATCTCTTGTTGTCACTGTGGGAAGTTGTTTCGCATTTAAGAATATATCAGTAAGCACGTTATTACTCGTATGGCAAGTAAGAACGGTGACACCAGTAGTTACAGTTGTTGAGATTACCGCTACAATTATGATGTTAAGTAAGATGATTAGGAGCCGATTAGAGTAGGGGTGTTACACAACCGTCTCATGCAACTCCTGGAATGACAGGGTCACCGCCTCCACCTTCCAGTACACGCCCTATGTTCCCCCAAACATCTGTAGTACAGTATTCATATAATACTCGTAAATTACCGTACACAACCAATATATTGATTGCCTTAAAGGCTATCCTATCACGCATTTGCATTACTAAAACACAATATCTCTTAAGACGAATCATCTCGTACCTCACAAACGTTTCCCTAATTTCCCAAGTCCGAAGCTCACTGTCTTTACCTATTTCCTCGTCATCAGAGCGGTACTCCGCTCTGATACCACTTTTGTAACACCCCTCTCTTAAACATGATATAATCTCTCACGTAGCAATAAATAAAACGTCTTACAGCGAAAGAATAAATAACAATAACAATCCTCACTCGGGTGTCACCGGCCATTACTCGCCCATGCGAGCAACGAAGCCAAACTACATCCAACTTCCAACATAAACAAACTGCTAACCGCCGTGATAATGAGAAAACTCCTATACATCATACTAAGTCCACAAACCATAAACATCGACAAGTGAGCGTCTACCCAATCTTGAATATACATAACCTTACCATAATACAACTCCATGTGTGGTAATTAAAATAAACTTTAATTACCCTGTTCCCGCACTTCGGCTTCGGCGATAATCAACAACCTGCAATGGTGTAGTATCAGCGATAGACGCTGAGTATGCCGGGCCTGGACCCTAATGGTCACTTAGTCATTTTAACCATCTTAATATTAGATTGGTTTCATGCTTTACCATTTTACAGTTATAATCAATACTGTAATAAACATGTATAATTGTAACACCCCTACCGCTAATACTGTCATTACTGTACAGATACTTACCTTCGCAGCGGATAATACTTACTCAGCGGCGGGTGTACAATGCCGTTAGTCACCCACGTGACTAACAAGGCGGGTTACAATACTACATACTATCGGTCTGATGATTATGAATATACCGAGTGCTCTACACAATACAATACTTTCCATTTCATACTCCTCCATAACCCAATTACAACTCCAATGCATTACTATACCGAGTATACTACAATCCTGACATTACCGATACAGTTTAAACTTCCAAATTCGCATTACAATACGAGTACCAATCCCTACTATACAACTACCCATGCATACGCAGCAGTCCCCGTCCTACTCTCTCGCACGGCGATCAGCTTCGGGTACCTGCACACTAAAAATGGTCCCCCGGGGGTCAGCTTACGCTGAATATGACTTCCGCATATACCGCGTGCTAACCGCGGTACATCGACTACTTTGGGTCGAATATACATGGAGTTCATTTACATGCTTACATACATACTCATGCTACAACAATACAACAACAATACTTACATGCACATACAAATTCAATACTTACTAAGAAAGGCAGATCGATGGTCAACCATTCGTATTTGTTATTCATTCATTACTCTTCGTACTATATTCGGTAATCACCACTCCACTCATACCTACTCCTTACTCCTACATACTCAACACTCCATGTTCGATATTCTACTCGTACACGTTTCTTAATCCGTACTCGTTACTACACCTATGCGTACTCATTGCTCAATACTCCTTACTTACTCATACTTACTCGATACTCGATACTTACTCACACATACTCAATACTCGATACTCGCTACATACTCATACTCGCTTCTTGCTCATTACTCATTACTTTACTCATACATACGCAATACCCAATACTCATTACTTTGGTCACCGGGCGGAGTCATACAAAGACTCGCCCGGACCTACCATACGAGGGCTATACGCTTAGCTCCTCAAATACTCAAATGTCCGTTCTACCGGACTACACGAATTCCCAACACTCTTCTCTCAGAGCACAATACAACCTCATGGGTTAGCCTAGAAGTATCTCTCTCGATAACCTCTGTTAGCTTAGGGAATTACCACCGTCTAGTATCCTCAGATTTAAGGGTTTCCCCAACATATCGAATACTCTCTCGTTCGGGGCATACTTACATCAGTCGGGTCCTCTCACAATGGGTCGACTAATTACTAAGGGGTTTGGAGATCCCTCATCATTCGTTACTACTCTCATGGTTCATGTTTTGCACCAAGATTAGTTCCTCTAATAGAGGTTATTTATATACTTCCACTACTGTTCGTTTGTGGATTACTCATTTCGTTTCTCCTACCGTTATCGGGAGGTTATTACTCCCGTACTCTCTCTCACATTCTGGTGAGTTCATTGATTTACGTTATCGTTTATTGTTTCGTTGGTTTAGTGCGTGGCTACGGTTCCATTGGTTCACACATAACTCTTACCACGAGTCTATACACAATAAGACTCATCTATGAGTCGGTCTACGCACTAAGTAAGGCCACACAATCAATCAAGGAAGGGTAGCTCAATCAACATACAACAAGACATGCAACGAAAGGCAATAAACCGTTTTCATGCTTTAGTCTTGATTAGCCGGCATACAACATACAAATCAACGTAACTCGGTTAGCATACGGGGCATGAGGAAATCATACCTTTCACCGGGGTTAGCTTTACCGTGTGTTCCCTTGTTCCTTGGTTCATACTTGTTCCCACTGATAATGTTTCCAACATTGTCATTAATACGATGTTCATACAATACACAAATAATTACTCTCCCGTTACCCCGGTGTACTTAATGTTCTTTTACTCTCCACTTTCTTAATTACTTTCCATACTTGTTTTCCTACTCAAGTACTTACTTCCTTACCATTGGTGTTACATTAATGGTATATTACTAAGGTTCTTTATTCATGTACTGACCTACATACAACATACATATGATTACTATGTTACTATATATATATATATTTATAAGTTAGGGCCGTCCGACCCACCGTCCGACCCAAGCCCTGGGTCGGACCGTTCCAGTAGATTCTCCTCTCAGAAATTCTCCCTGTCCGACCCAGCACTATTCCGTCCGACCCATACTCTCTGGGTCGGACCATTCCAGAAGGTTTTGGTCCTGTCGTCCAAGCTCCGTCCGACCCACGTCCGACCCAACGTCTGGGTCGGACGAAGTCAGAAACTTCTACGACGGAAAGTTTTAGCCTGTCCGACCCACGTCCGATCCACGGACTCTGGGTCAGACCATTCCAGAAAGTTTACATCTCGTGTTTAAGCCCTGTCCGACCCACGTCCGATCCAGACTCTGGGTCGGACGGTTCCAGAACCTTGTTAAAGATTTTGTTTTCCTTCCCAATTTCACCCATTGTTTCCCCAATCTTCCTACATACAACATGTTTTAGTACCATTTAAACATTCTAAATCACCTTAATTCATCCACCAAATCCATTACTAAATCCATCAAACAACTTACACAATTTCCCTCACTTCCTTTCAACACTTACAACAGTTTTTCATTCTCTAATGCTACAGATTTTCTACAACTCCTACCATTCAATATCTCCTCTACCAATGTCACTCCTAGCATCCCAAATACATTTCCAAGCCATTACATTACCTACACCCAAGTCCAACTCTCCACTTACCAAATCTTGCACATTAAATTCTCTTAACTTCCAATGTGTTCTTATACACTTTGCTACAGATTTTACACTTCCTATTCCTCATACTACAATTGCCATTCCAATGGTCATTAAACATCTCTACTATTCCCAATACATACCTTGGTTCTCCCATTCACCAAGTCATTCCTTAATGCACAATTCCTACCGAAATTTTGCCATAACTCATCTACTTTCCTTACCTATCCACACACATCCTTTCTCATCAAATCCATCCCTATTCTAGCCAAACCACAAGGGTTCTACCAGCACACATACAAAATCCTATACACCAATATTTCCTCAATCCACAATACAAATACTCATATACATTTATTTGGCTCTAAGGCCTACAATCCACATACTTGCTCTTACATACCCAAACTTCACAATTCTCAATACTAGTACAAGGTTTTGGGTTTTTTAAATATTTACCCATTCCCATTACTCTAATGCAATATAATTTACATTAGGAAGGAGCTCTTACCTTGAGCTTATACTTCATTCTTTCTTTTCCATTTCTTCTTCCCTCTTTCTTGCACAAATCGATCACATGGGGAATGGAGTTCCAAACTCCATTCCCATCACCCAAAGCACATTAAACAAGCATAATTAACACACTAGCCCTTAGATTTATGCTAGTTCATTGAAGTGTTCAAAATACAATTTTCTAGGGTTTACCTTTGGAGTGCTTTAGGAGGGGTTTTAGCCCTTGGTTCAAGAAGGTGTTCTCACCACCATTGGAGGGTTGAAGCAAAGCTCCAAAACAAGAGGAAAAACAAGGTAAGAAAGAGAGACCAAAAATCGGCCATGCCAAGAGATGAAGAAGAGTGAGGTCTTTCATGGAGATTTTTACCTTGTTGGAAAGAGGAGACTCCAAGCTCCTCAATGGTGTGCTTTTCTCTTCAAATGGGGAAAACCCATGGAGATGAAACTCCTCCTTTTGAATTTTGAAAAGAGGGAATTATAGAGGAGGATGAGGGGAGTTCAAATATGTATTTTGTTTTTGATTTGGAGCTTACATGTGGAGAGCATGAGGTTGGAGTTGGAGTTGCCATGGAAGCCATGGGAGGCTTCAAAATCGGTGCCCAAATCAGAGAGAGAGGAGGGAGAAAACGATGGAGAAGGAAGGAGGGAAGGAGAGAGAGAGAGAAGTGAGGGGAGAGAGGAAAGGAAAGTTACTTTTTACCTTTTATTCCTCTTTTGCTTTTTGACTCATTATTTGCTAGCTAGTTACTGTGTATAAGAGAGTATTAATACTCTATAAAAACCGGCCCCCTTTTACTGTTAAGCTGGAGCAGTTTTTCGTCTTTTACAGAAAACGCTTGTTATTTTTCCCGGTTTTGATACTATTCACTAACCGGGCCCGTTTTCCGGAATTTTCTCGTTTCTTTATTTTCATTGGCTATTAAGCTTCCATAAATGCTTAATAATTATTATTTAATGATTTATAATTTTTACAGGTCTGTTTGACCACTTAAAGTCACGTTTTCGGGTTTCCTCGAAAAACGTGCGCTAAAGTTCTTTTAGCGTTTTAATACATTTCTTGGTTCCGTTTTCTTCGGGAATCACTCCCGTATACTACTTAGGCATGAATAAGCCTTAGGAATCCTTACGATACTATAACCGAGGTCTCGTACCTCCTATGGTTATTTAACGCTCATTTTAGCGTTTTCCGCTTCCTAAGCGTTTTTCTCATTCCTTTGGATTTATTTTCTTTACCAAAAAAGTACTTAGGCACTATTAGGCCCTTAAATACTATATTAGAATAATATAATCACCATATTTAAGTTCGGGGTATTTCAATCTACCCCCCTTAAAGAACTTTGCCCTCAAAGTTGGTGAATCTAATATGTTACTTGTACCAATACTCTATGCTAAGGTTATGACCTCTACATATAACTTGTCAAACTCCAAATGTTTGACATGATGCATACTACGCATCCAAACAGCATGTCACTGCATGCATAGCAATCAAAAATATCCGTTTTACTCCTCTCCAAGGGGGTCCATCCGCAGACAATTAGGTACAATCCTCCCCCAATGGAGAGTGATCCCTCAGGTACCGGTCACGTTTGAACACTTACGCTTTCTGGTTCACGGCCGTCATGACTTGAGCACTTACGCTTTCTGGCTCTACGGTCCTTTGGTTCTGATCAAATTCATTTGCACATATAGAGATCCTCAGGCACTTACTCATACTTACTTACTCATACTTTACTCACACTTACTCATACTTACTCGGGACTACGCTGCCCCAGTGCCTTTGGAAAAATACAAAACACGCACTGTTACCGTACACCCGGTGTAGTGGTTTCAAACTACTCTACACTTCCACAGACTCAAAACTAGCTTCACCTCCTATGGTTTCGACCGGATACCCGTGCCTAGGCATGGAAGATCCACTAGCGCCCGTGGGAGCGGTTTTAAAACCGATCCTCATTCTCCAGTTTGAAGAAAACATTGTACCAAATTAGTTTTGGAAATTCATTTTGAAAACTTTGCATACATCTCCCAATTTCAATTTATGATGATCATGCCTAATACTAGTGTTATTATTGTGACCACTTAGGGGAGCTTCCGGAGTCCTTCAACCCCAATGTGATCAGCATTGGTGTTGAATTATCCTTCCACTCCAATTTGTGTTCGGCTTCCCTTGATCGCTAGCAAATCAAGTTCCACTTCCCACCTCAATACAAACAGACAGATTGTCAAACATTATTTCATTTTCTATCTTTTTAATCTTGCTACTCATAATCATACACATACATTTCCCAATTCGTGTGATTCACTTACTTACTTACTAATCATTTCGTCAATTATTGCTACATCTTCTCCAACTGCTATACTTTAGGAATTCAGGGTATAATATCCCATTAATTTACTATACTCCAATTTATACTCATAAATACATCGGTTGTACACCGATTCATACTCATTACATACGTCAGTATACCGATTTATACTCCTCAAGTCTCCCATACATACTCATTCTTCATACTATTACCAATCGGGTTTCTCATTACCCTGGAGTTTCTCTACTCCTTTTCCTATACTTACTTCCCAAATTACCATAATTACACGATGAGTGAATACAAATGTTTATGTAACATAAGTATCAACCATCAAAACGAATTCTCTTGCGCTATGCGCATTGTAGTTTACCACCTATCACGTAAACATACATTTCACGGTTTTCGCTCTACCCCCCTTAAAAGGGATTACGCCCACGTAATCTACCATGTGTCAACATTGGACATTGGTCGAAGGCATTCAGCCGTCATGGAGTGGTTCAGTTTCCATGCGGTCTATTATACAATGTTCCTTGATCAACGGGTCTTAACCGTACTATCGGTTAGTCCCTGCATCAAGAATTTCCATCGGAGTTATTCAACTCTTAACCAGATTCGGTTCTAGCCTAAATGGCTTTGGGGCATTGGTGATTAGCCTTTTATTCACTAGGTGTATTTCGCTTAGAATTCTGGGTCCACTAACTTCTGCTGCGCGACCCTGATAACTTGGGTTATTCGCCCTTCTTGTTATCTTGAACGTGTTATACAACCTTTTTCCTTCTTATTGCGGGAATAGGGTTTATTGACCAAGTGTGGTGTTCTCTTATCGTGCTCGAATTCGGTGAGTTGTCGATTCACTTGGTTTCCCCGACTTACTGTCGGTTGAGGTTAAGTCACTACTTAGTTGTAGTGCTTCCTCTGTCGTTAGTAGCTTCTAAGCTACACCAGTTTCTCTGGTTCATTACAAGTGTTCTTTACTTGTATGACCTTGCATTTTCCATGTCGGTCCTTGTGACTTTCTTAAGTCTCCTTTCGCTTTTATTCCAATGGAATTCACATCTTGTGATTGTTGGTGTGTTTCACACTCTTCGTGCTTCTTTGGCCTTAGGCCGCACGGTTTGTTTCTAAGCTTTTGTTTGACTGGCTTATGCCATGTTTACTGGTGAAAGGAGGGATTTACCATGATTTACATTTTCCATCTTCCTAGCTATCTCACTTGATCATTAACTGCACAAGTGCAATACCAAAACACTCAGTCCTACAGAGTGCAGAGGCGTAAACTCTTGGCAGTAACTCTCTTACGAGGTCGCAATAGGAATTATTGTTACTCCTTCAGGTGGTGTTTCATCATTTCGTGCGGACTCCTGGCTTGTTGCCCGGTCTGTCCACTGTCTCGAATTACCAATTTCCATAGCATTAGTAATTACTCATATACATTGGTCACCTGTTGTGCACCATGTTCTTACAGATTCCATGATATTGGTTTACATGGCATCCACTGTTTCCAGTTTCAGCTCATGCATTTATACAATGGTTTCCCCTGTATTTGGTAATACCGGATATGGTATTCCTTTATTTTTCTGAGCTCCCTGAGCATCATTGGTTTATAATCAGTTACTCCTTGGTTGTCATCAATTGCTGTTGAAGCTTATTTCAAATTGCTTGGCAATAATTGTATGCTCAAGCCTGACTACGTTAGTAGTTCTGAAAGGGATATATCTCCCGACAGGTATTGATGGTATCCCCTTCTTGGGATCCATGTGTTCTCCACTCTTGTGGTCTCACATTATGAGGGGCGTCCTCATTCATTGGTTGTTACTCTTTTATCGGTGTCATCCTTGACCACTTTCCATATAGTTCACCTTGGTTTTGCAACCGTTGGGTTGTGTGGTAACAGTTGCATGGCCTACTAGCCATGTTGCCTAGAGCTCTGCTCATCATAGGTTGTTTCCAAGTGGTTATTTCCCATAACCCATCGCTGGATTTGGAGGTTATACTGGCTCCCTGACAAGATCGTCACATCACGCTTCCGTCTGTTGGAGACCCTCTTTGTATTTTGGTATTGATCGATACCATTTATTAATTTGGGGTATCCCCTATCAAGTGGGATCTCGTCGGTGTTCTAACCGGTTGCTCGTTCCGATTGTGGTGTTTTTACCACGACATCTCGTTCAACTGTGTTGACTTGCTACCCTTTATGGATTGCTCCTGGGTATTACCGATTATGCGGTAGCATCTGGCATGTATGAGTATTTCCAGTTGGTTGTCCTGCCTTGCGGTTCTGGATCTGAGTTATCCGTTTCGGGTTGTAACGTCTCCCGTTCTTAGGGTAGACCATTGGTGTTTTTCCTTGTGTTATAACGGATTTGATATCCCTTCCGGTGATGAATGGTATTTCTAGTACCTTACAACATCACCCTGTGTGTTGTGGTTGTTGATCTGGGAATTCTATCCCGTTCGTTGAACACTGTTGTGTTAATGTTAGGCGTTTGCCTTACTGTGCTTAGACTGGGTATTCCTTCCAGTTATCATGCTTTACTTAGATATATTCGAGACATGTCCAATGTCTTATCCGTTGTTAGTGCTTCTTGCACTTTCAACTCTTAATGGTTCTCCTGAATTGAGTTCCTGACTCCTTAGCTTGTAGCTTATCTGAGCTTCCTTTGTTCGGTTGAGGTAACCAGCTGTTCCGTTTCGAATTTACTTATGGTCCGTAGAGCGGAGTTGACTACTTCCCGTGTGTCGTACACTACATGTATACATACGTGGGGTACCGTCTTGGCACGTTACCACTTACCTAACTATCTGTCAGGCCCGCAAGCTCCTTCGGAGTGCGGTCGTCCCACATCCCGTATTTGGGTACACTCGTAGTGTTCGTCACACGCCTAGGTGAAGTATTCTATTGTCAACTCCTCTTGTATCATCCTATGATACTCACCGTAATTCCGTCTGTTTGGTTGTTAAAATCCAAGGTTTAAAAGAGAAGTGGTGATTTTGAAAGAAAAATCTGGGTTTTGAAATAACAGTTTGGTGTGAAAAGAATTTTCATGGTGTTGCCATGTCTGAGGTCTTGACCAAGTTCAGCTTCTCGCTGACTGGTATACTCTTAATACAATGGTCGGGCCGTTAGGCCTTTCCGAGGTTTCATTATTTAGATACTGAGGATTGGTGATCCTATATTTGCTCCATTCGTCGTAGCGGTATTGTAGGAAGTATTTGTGGGTTGGTAAAAGTATTCCAACCGTCCTGTAGTTGCTGCACTTGCCCTAGGCAAGTGCGCGGGTAGGTTGTTTTTCAGTCAACGTATACCAGTTACGGTATCGTTTCCATCCTTATTGGGTGGTCTTATTAGATCTTTCTTTGATCTTTTGATCTTGGTGATCGATCTCCTGAGTCGCTTCTCAGTATACTTGACATGATTGTCGTCCATCCGGGTGTCTCACACCTTCAGTGTGGTTGACGAGACTTGACTTATCCTTAGGAACCAGGTTGTGGTCCTATAGGTGTATGTGTTATGATTTCTTTCATAGTTATCTGAACTATGTTGCTCGGTTATTACAGCCTCTTGGCATGTAGGTTTGGTGTTAATCCAACCTCGACTAATTCTTAGTCGGTTTGTATACCGTTGTTGGTATCATCAAAGGTTACAGTCCGTAGACTCTCTTGTCTTGGCTTGTTACTCCATCTTCCTTGCTTCATTGCACGATTGTGCTTCTCTTCTTGCTGGCTACACATGGTTCTCGCGACTGCGAAGCATGTCGCCCCATGGTGCCATAAATTCCATTATCCTTGTGTTTAGGATCTTCTTTCCTCCGCCATTAAGTGCGGTCCTTGTCATCAAACGGGAACCGTCTTCGTGACTTCCAGTTCTTGGACTCTTCCGTAGGACAGGTTCTTTCTAATAAGGTTTTGTAATGCCAGATCGGGTTTTACCCGAGTGTGAGAGGTCTTTCCATCTCTCTGGCGTTTATTCCAACTTACCGGGGGCGGAGGGCGGGTATGGTTGTGTAGGTTCCGATCACGGAATTCCTAACTAGCGTCCTCGCACACTAGCACTCAACCCTTAGCCCTAAGTCTCTACTTCCTAACTCGGTATTTACCTAAACTCGGTATTTCATCCATCAGAGCGATACTTCGCTCTGATACCACTTTTTGTAACACCCCTACCGCTAATACCGTCATTACTGTACAAATACTTACCTTCGCAGCGGATAATACTTACTCAACGGCGGGTGTACAATGCCGTTAGTCACCCACGTGACTAACAAGGGGTTACAATACTACATACTATCGGTCTGATGATTATGAATATACCGAGTGCTCTACACAATACAATACTTTCCATTTCATACTCCTCCATAACCCAATTACAACTCCAATACATTACTATACCGAGTATACTACAATCCTGACATTACCGATACAGTTTAAACTTCCAAATTCGCATTACAATACGAGTACCAATCCCTACTATACAACTACCCATGCTTACGCAGCAGTCCCCGTCCTACTCTCTCGAACGGCGATCAGCTTCGGGTACCTGCACACTAAAAATGGTCCCCCGAGGGGGTCAGCTTACGCTGAATATGACTTCCGCATATACCGCGTGCTAACCGCGGTACATCGACTACTTTGGGTCGAATATACATGGAGTTCATTTACATGCTTACATACATACTCATGCTACAACAATACAACAACAATACTTACATGCACATACAAATTCAATACTTACTAAGGAAGGCAGATCGATGGTCAACCATTCGTATTTGTTATTCATTCATTACTCTTCGTACTATATTCGGTAATCACCACTCCACTCATACCTACTCCTTACTCCTACATACTCAACACTCCATGTTCGATACTTTACTCGTACACGTTTCTTAATCCGTACTCGTTACTACACTTATGCATACTCATTGCTCAATACTCCTTACTTACTCATACTTACTCGATACTCGATACTTACTCACACATACTCAATACTCGATACTCGCTACATACTCATACTCGCTTCTTGCTCATACTCATTACTTACTCATCATACATACCAATACTCATTACTTTGGTCACCGGGCGGAGTCATACAAGACTCGCCACCGGACCTACAATACGAGGGCTATACGCTTAGCTCCTCAAATACTCAAATGTCCGTTCTACCGGACTACACGAATTCCCAACACTCTTCTCTCAGAGCACAATACAACCTCATGGGTTAGCCTAGAAGTATCTCTCTCGATAACCTCTGTTAGCTTAGGGAATTACCACCGTCTAGTATCCTCAGATTTAAGGGTTTCCCCAACATATCGAATACTCTCTCGTTCGGGGCATACTTACATCAGTCGGGTCCTCTCAATGGGTCGACTAATTACTAAGGGGTTTGGAGATCCCACATCATTCGTTACTACTCTCATGGTTCATGTTTTGCGCCAAGATTAGTTCCTCTAATAGAGGTTATTTATATACTTCCACTACTGTTCGTTTGTGGATTATTCATTTCGTTTCTCCTACCGTTATCGGGAGGTTATTACTCCCGTACACTCTCTCACATTCTAGTGAGTTCATTGTTTACGTTATCATTTATTGTTTGTTGGTTTAGTGCGTGCTACGGTTCCATTGGTTCACACATAACTCTCCACGAGTCAATACACAACAAGACTCATCTATGAGTCGGTCTACGCACTAAGTAAGCCACACAATCATCAAGAAGGTTAGCTCAATCAACATACAACAAGACATAACGAAAGGCAATAAACCGTTTTCATGCTTTAGTCTTGATTAGCCGGCATACACACACAAATCAACGTAACTCGGTTAGCATACGGGGCATGAGGAAATCATACCTTTCACCGGGGTTAGCTTTACCGTGTGTTCCCTTGTTCCTTGGTTCATACTTGTTCCCACTGATAATGTTTCCAACATTGTCATTAATACGATGTTCATACAATACACAAATAATTACTACTCCCGTTACCCCGGTGTACTTAATGTTCTTTTACTCTCCACTTTCTTAATTACTTTCCATACTTGTTTTCCTACTCAAGTACTTACTTCCTTACCATTGGTGTTACATTAATGGTATATTACTAAGGTTCTTTATTCATGTACTGACCTACATACATACATACATATGATTACTATGTTACTATATATATATTTTTTATAAGTTAGGGCCGTCCGACCCACCGTCCGACCCAAGCCCTGGGTCGGACCGTTCCAGTAGATTCTCCTCTCAGAAATTCTCCCTGTCCGACCCAGCACTATTCCGTCCGACCCATACTCTCTGGGTCGGACCATTCCAGAAGGTTTTGGTCCTGTCGTCCAAGCTCCGTCCGACCCACGTCCGACCCAACGTCTGGGTCGGACGAAGTCAGAAACTTCGACGACGGAAAATTTTAGCCCGTCCGACCCACGTCCGATCCACGGCTCTGGGTCGGACCATTCCAGAAAGTTTACATCTCGTTGTTTAAGCCCTGTCCGACCCACGTCCGATCCAGACTCTGGGTCGGACGGTTCCAGAACCTTGTTACAGATTTTGTTTTTCCTTCCCAATTTCACCCATTGTTTCCCCAATCTTCCTACATACATCCTAACATGTTTTAGTACCATTTAAACATTCTAAATCACCTTAATTCATCCACCAAATCCATTACTAAATCCATCAAACAACTTACACAATTTCCCTCACTTCCTTTCAACACTTACAACAGTTTTTCATTCTCTAATGCTACAGATTTTTCTACAACTCCTACCATTCAATATCTCCTCTACCAATGTCACTCCTAGCATCCCAAATACATTTCCAAGCCATTACATTACCTACACCCAAGTCCAACTCTCCACTTACCAAATCTTGCACATTAAATCTCTTAACTCCTCCAATGTGTTCTTATACACTTTGCTACAGATTTTACACTTCCTATTCCTCATACTACAATTGCCATTCCAATGGTCATTAAACATCTCTACTATCCTCAATACATACCTTGGTTCTCCCATTCACCAAGTCACTCCTTAATGCACAATTCCTACCAAAATTTGCCATAACTCATCTACTTTCCTTACTTATCCACACACATCCCTTCTCATCAAGTTCATCCCTATTCTAGCCAAACCACAAGGGTTCTACCAGCACATGAGCAATCTTAATACATCAATATTTCCTCAATCCACATACAAATACTCATATACATTTATTTGGCTCTAAGGCCTACAATCCACATACTTGCTCTTAAATACTCAAACTTCACAATTCTCAATACTAGTACAAGGTTTTGGGTTCTTTTAAATATTTTACCCATTCCCATTACTCTAATGCAATAATTTACATTAGGAAGGAGCTCTTACCTTGAGCTTATACTTCATTCTTTCTTTTCCATTTCTTCTTCCCTCTTTCTTGCACAAATCGATCACATGGGGAATGGAGTTGCCAAACTCCATTCCCATCACCCAAAGCACATAAACAAGCATAATTAATACACTAGCCCTTAGATTTATGCTAGTTCATTGAAGTGTTCAAAATACAATTTTCTAGGGTTTACCTTTGGAGTGCTTTAGGAGGGGTTTTAGCCCTTGGTTCAAGAAGGTGTTCTCACCACCATTGGAGGGTTGAAGCAAAGCTCCAAAACAAGAGGAAAACAAGGTAAGAAAGAGAGACCAAAAATCGGCCATGCCAAGAGATGAGGAAATGAGGTCTTTCATGGAGATTTTTACCTTGTTGGAAAGAGGAGACTCCAAGCTCACAATGGTGTGCTTTTCTCTTCAAATGGGGAAAACCCATGGAGATGAAACTCTCCTTTTGAATTTTGAAAGAGAATATAGAGGAGGATGAGGGGAGTTCAAATATGTATTGTTTTTGATTTGGAGCTACATGTGGATGGAGCATGAGGTTGGAGTTGGAGTTGCCATGGAAGCCATGGGAGGCTTCAAAATCGGTGCCCAAATCAGAGAGAGAGAGGAGGGAGAAACGATGGAGAAGGAAGGAGGGAAGAGAGAGAGAAGAGAGAAGTGAGGGGAGAGAGGAAAGGAAAGTTACTTTTACCTTTTATTCTCTTTGCTTTTTGACTCATTATTTGCTAGCTAGTTACATGTGTATAAGAGAGTATTAATACTCTATAAAAACCGGCCCCCTTTTACTGTTAAGCTGGAGCAGTTTTTCGTCTTTTACAGAAACGCTTGTTATTTTTCCCGGTTTTGACTATTCACTAACCGGGCCCGTTTTCCGGAATTTTCTCGTTTCTTTATTTTCATTGGCTTAAGCTTCCATAAATGCTTAATAATTATTATTTAATGATTTATAATTTTTACGGGTCTGTTTGACCACTTAAAGTCACGTTTTCGGGTTTCCTCGAAAAACGTGCGCTAAAGTTCTTTTAGCGTTTTAATACATTCTTGGTTCCGTTTTCTTCGGGAATCTCCCGTATACTATTAGGCATGAATAAGCCTTAGAATCCTTACGATACTATAACCGAGGTCTCGTACCTCCTATGGTTATTTAACGCTCATTTTAGCGTTTTCCGCTTCTAAGCGTTTTTCTCATTCCTTTGGATTTATTTTCTTTACCAAAAGTACTTAGGCACTATTAGGCCCTTAAATACTATATTAGAATAATATAATCACCATATTTAATTCGGGATTTCAACTATACACAATCATCGGTCTGATGGACCAGAATCCCGAGTACTACACATATATAATACATACTCCATTTACCAATCACATACTACTATGTTCCATTCAACACATTACTTCATTACAATACCATACGATACAATGTACATAACCGAGTTTACTAAGTTCCAAACACAAATACAATACTCCATCCAAGTTCATATCTACTCATCAAGGGTCTACGACGACCCACTCCTCACACCTACATACAAGGCTCCAAGCCTTTTTCGATTCTCTACTAACTACAGTTCATCCTAGCTACCCAAGTGTAGTCGCCGGTCTCTTACCGTGATCATGTCTACTTCCGGTACCTGCACTAAAAACATTCCCCCTAGGGGGTCAGCTTACGCTGAATATGATAACCGCATACCCCGCGTACTAGCGAGGGTACACCGACCATTTGGTCGAATACATGCAATTCATTTTACAATACATACATATATACATGCTTTCATTCAAGATACTACAATACTACACAAGGTGTACATACATACGCACAGTACAATACATGCTTGGAAGACAATACAAGTCAACCAACACGTACTTACCATCTTCCAGAATACACATACACAATACATACTCATTACATACTCAATACGCAATACGGAGATGCACTTCTCCAATTCACACGTAAGGCTTGTTAGCTTCTTTACACACCCGGGTTAATCGGGTGTTCAATACTCATTTACTCAAGGTCAATGACTTACAATCAAGACCGATACTCATACAATTCTTACTTCTTACTTACTTTACTCATGTTAAGTCGGTATAACCTCCGGGCAGGGATTACTACATCCCACCACCAGGCTTTAAGGTGGCCCACTAATCCAGGATGCTACCCATTCAAGGATTTGGTCCATGGAAAAGATTACAGCCAGGATTCGGATCCAACCACTTGTGTTTCCTTATCCTCACGCGTGGCCGAAGCTATATCGGACTTCTACTCATTCCATTTTATTCATTACTCAAGTTAGGATTTAGAATGTTAGGAATTAGTAGAAGTCAATACTCCCTTTCCATACATCATTACAATACACAAATACTAATCATGTACACATACACTTCATCCTCATTCATTCATTTCATGAATTATACAAACTAATTGTTCAAGAAGATACAACAAGAACAAAATAGTTCAAACACATTTATGTGCAATATAAGTCCGATTCGTGCATTTATCTTGTGGGTGATCACGTAAGCACACAAATCGGGGTAACCAAGTTATAATACAGGGCATGAAGAAATCATACCTTCACCGTTGATCTATTTTATCGGGTGCTCCCTTGTTCCTTAGTTCACCTTTGTTCCTCGAATCTTTACTCTCGAATCAATGACTACATGTCAAATGATTCTATTATTACTAAGCTTTGCAATACATGCTTAATTACTACGCCTGTATCCCGTTGTTTTGGTTTAACTTAATGTTCTTATACTTACAACTTTCTTAATTTGTTTTCTTACTCATTTACTTATTTCCTTACCATTACTACCTCATTAATGGTGTATCACTACATACATACGCATATATGTGTATAGGCATATATGTACATACATATGACTACTATAGTCATATGATAAAAAACATTTTTTTTTGTTTTGACCCGACCGAACTTGCAAGTCCGGTCGCAAGTCCGGTCCATTCCAGTAGCTCTTATTACGGGGGAAATTTTCTGGTCCGACTGAACTTGCATGTCCGGTCGCAAGTCCGGTCTATTCCAGAAGGTTTCGGACGGGAAACTTTTCTGGTCCGACCGAACTTACAAGTCCGGTCGCAAGTCCGGTCCCTTCCAGAAGGTTCCTGTCTTTGTGATTCTGGGCTCGACCGAACTTGCAAGTCCGGTCCGGCCTAGTACTTCAGTTTTAAAATCTGTTTTCAGTTGGTTTCTTTACCCATTGCTTCCTGAACTTTTACCAATATATCCCCACATGATTTAGCACTAATTAAGCCCTTTAAATCATCCTAGTTCATCCACCAATCTTACTACTCAACTTCTACTCAACTTATAATTTTTTCATTTCATTTCAACACTTACAACAGTTTTTCATTCCCCCAATGCTACAGATTTTTGTTCTAACCTTTACCATTCAATACACCCTCTACCAATGTTACTCCTAGCATTCAAAATGCATTGCTTTACCTCCTCGTTCTTCTCATTACCTAAATCCTTTTCAATTTGCTTCTAAGGCATTAAACACTCACCTTAAGTCCTCCCAATACACTTAATTCCTCCCAGTTTCTCCAATGCATCCCAGCACTCCTTGCTACAGATTTTACATTCTTATATCCTCATACTACACCACCATTCCATGGTTACTAAATCTCCTTACTCAACCCAATACATACCTTGGTTCTCCCATTCACCAAGTCATCCATAATTGTACATATTCCTACCAAAATTTTGCCATAGTTCATCTACTTTTCTTACTTATCCACACACACACTTTTTCATCAAATTCATTCCTAATCTTGCCACACCCATACAAGGGTCCTACCAGCACACAAAGCTATATAGATTCATCTCAACACATCAATACCAATACTCCAATACTTCCATCAAACAACAATGCCAATACAAATACTTAATACTTGGCTCTAAGGCCTACAATCCAAATACAAGCTCACAATTACTCAAACTTCCACAACTACAATCTTAATACCATGTTTTGGGTTCTTTAAATTGGTTTACCCATTCCCATTACTCTAATGAATTTAAAATAGAGCATTAAGAAGGAGCTCTTACCTTGAGCTTATTTTTCCTACATTTCTTTTCCCATCTCTTCTTCCTTCTCTTTCTTGCCTAAATCGGCTACATGGGGAATGGAGTTGCCAACCTGCATTCCCATCACCCAATGTACACAAAATAAGTGAAATTAAACTACTAACCCTTAAACTAACACTAAATCATTGAAGTGTTATAAATATAAATTCTAGGGTTTACCTTTGAAGTGTTTAAGGAGGGGTTTTAGCCCTTGGTTCAAGAAGGTGATTCCACCACCATTGCAAGGTTGAATTGGTGCTCAAAAGAGAGAGAAAAATAGAGCATTATAATGGGGTAAAAATCGGTTACAAAGGAGGGTGAAGGAAACTTGAGATTTTCATGAAGATTTTTACCTTAATGGAGAGAGGAGACTCCAAGCTACCCATTGATGCTATTTTCTCTTTGAATGGGGAAAACCCATGGAGATGAACTTCCTCATTTTTGGATTTTGAAAAGAGCGAAGTGTAGAGAATGATGAGGGGAGTTCAAATATGTAATTTGTTTTTGATTTGGAGCTTTAATAAAGCTTGGGCATGAGATTAAAGTTGAAGTAGCCATGGGAGAGGGAAAAAATCGGCTGCACCAGAGGGAGGAGGAAGAAAACGTTAGAGGAAGAGAAAGAGAGGAAAGAGAAAAGAAAAGAGAAAGTGAGGGAGGAGAGAGAGGGTGATGTGCTTTTCTACTTTTCTTTCTTTCTTTCCTTTATTTCTTTCTAGCTTATTAGGTGGTGTGGGGGAGTTTATTATCTATTAAAAACCGGCCCCTCACATTACTACTAGCTGGAGTGTTTTTCGTCTTTTACAGAAAACGCTCCTTATTTTACCCGGTTTAGGTACTATTCACTAGCCGGGCCTGTTTTCCGGAATTTTCTCGTTTCTTTATTTTTTGGTTATTAAGCTTCCATAAATGCTTAATAATATTTATTTAACGACTTATAATTTTTACGGGTTCATTTGACAACTTAAAATCACGTTTTTGGGTTTTCTTGAAAAACGTGCGTTAAAGCTCTATTAGAGTTTTAATACATTATTTGGATCCGTTTTCTTCGGGAGTTGTTCCTTTATATTATTTAGGCATTATTAAGCCTTAAGAATCCATATAATATGCTAACCGAGGTCTCATACCTCCTATGGTTATTTAACGCTTATTTAGTGTTTTTCGCTTTTTAAGCGTTTTCTTATTTCTTTTGGATTTATTTCCCTTACCAATATTTCTTAATCATTATTAGGCTCTTAAATAAGGATTAGAATAGTATTAGTCACTATATTTAAGTTCGGGGTATTTCACAGTCCATTCTTATCTTATCTCAAGTCTTATCTTACTCTCATTGCACCAACCATCCTTTAACTAGAATTGGTTGTTGCTTATCTCAATGTTTATTTTTGTCAGATCAAAAGTAACCCTAACCAATGAGCTATTAACTCCATTGGTTGAGTAAACAACTTATCTTAAATTTGGGATTTAGGTGATCCCACCGCACCATCTTAATCTTGCCTCCCACCTTGAACTGTAACCCAAGGTTGCTGAGTCCACATTCGACTCTAGGCAACAAGTCCGAAGACATGTCTCAAGCGGAGTCAGATCTGATACAGATACCTACCCCCTTTCCTTAACATACATGACCGGTGTCAGTCTCGGATTCCTCACACCCCCCAAGTTCTAGTTAGTAAAAGTCTCAAAGACGAAGGTGTTAGTTAAACCTTTCATGGGTATTAACCAACCAATATAAGAGAGGCTGTTCTTAACTCATACCATAGTTACTAAACATTGTTCGTAAGAAATCTCAAGTAAAGTGTGTTAGCTTTAATCACAAGCACACAGCAAATACAATAAACCGGTTACATGCTTTATCTTGTTTTGTCGGAACACATAAACAAATAGCACACAAGCCGAGGGACACCTCGTTAGCGAGCATGCTACAAGAAAACCATACCGTTCACCGTCGACGGTCATTTGTCTAATCTCCTTCTGAATCCCAATTCTCATGACCTAAAACATTAATCCAATTTAGGTTGTTAATTACTTCCAATTTACTTAACTTACTCAACCACTAATGATCCCCAACTAAAAACCACTAAGTCCTTATAAACTTAACCTTAAACACTTAAATCATTCACTTAGCTTAATCTCTCAAGTCCTTATATGCCTATCTTTCTAATCATCATTACCCCCTTAATGGCATACTACTAATACCTCTTATGATTCTTAAAACTTCAACAAAAAATTTATAAGGGCCGACCGACCTTGCAAGGGAGGTCCTAAGGTCGGTCGGAACCAGAACTCTTTCCCGTCTGAAAATTTCACCCCGACCGACCTTGCCAAGGTCGGTCCTAAGGTCGGTCCAAGTCAGAAAAACTCCCGTTTGCAATTTTAAGCCCGACCGACCTTGCCAAGGTCGGTCTAAGTCAAAGAGCTTCCTAGATGGGTAATTTAGGCCTGACCGACCTTGCTAAGGTTGGTCCTAAGGTAGGTCGAAGTTAGAAACTTGTTTTTAAGTGCTTATTTCACTCCAAACCTTGCCATAAGTGTCCTAGTATGTTCTAACATCATCTTGGCACTTTACACACTCTTAAACCATCCCCCAAACTCCTTAATCCATCCACAATCAAACTTCTTAATCATTTACTCAAATTCTTACTAAATCCTTAACACTTAGAACTTAATTCCATACACTTCCAACATGTAAATTTTGCCTAAGACTTCAACTAACCAAAAACCAATCGAAGTTGGGACCAAGGTATGGTTTTCTTGTAGTCTGTTGCCTACCGGTTTACACTGGCTTGTGTGTTGTTTGTTTTCTGTGTGTTTATGACCTTGTAAGACTTAATTCTTGAAATGAGTTTACCGTTGTTAATATTATTGTGCTGGTAAGTTATGTCTCATCTCCTTGTGTGTGTCTAACTAGACATAAACACTTGCTTGTGAATTAACTTATTAAGTTACAATAATGGGACTTCTATCAAGTACTAACGGGGGGAGTGAGGAGTCTGGAGTGTTCCAGCCACGCGTGTGTAGTATGGGGGTCGATGTCATAAACCGGTTCGATTCTCTCTGTATGTTATGGTTGTTTTCCCTTTTTGGTTTTCAACCTCCCTTTAGCTTATCCAAGGCTATTTTACTGACTCACGTCGGGCCACAGGGGCATACTATGTTCAGTGTGCTTGGATTACTATATCCGACGCACCTATGGGTTAAGTTAACCGTTCATCTAACCGGACGGTAGCGAGTTATGTAACGAGCTTAGCATTAGTTTGACAGCAACCTCTAGGCTCTCTGGGTGAACTGACTATGTTTTGGTTCGGTTCCTAAAGAGAACCGTACTTGTTATGTTATGTGTTTATGTTGTGATGCAATTCTTATTGCTATGTTATGTAAATTGTATGTTTAAAATCAATGCCATGTTATCATGACTATTGGTTGCGTGTATCCCGGTAGTCGATGGGCTGCACGTTAGCCATACCAGCCATGAGTTGCTGAGCCCCTTTGGGGCACCATATTGTTTTCCTATGTTGCAGGATGAGGATCGAGGAGGCGGAGTGGCTCTAGATCTTAGGTCTTATGAAATACCTTTGACGTTTTTGGATGTTTGGACCCGGGATGCGCCTGTGCTCCCGTGGTGGTATATTGTGGGTGAACAGTTATACAATTATGGATGTAAATATTAACACTCGGTAATGATGTTGTATTTATGGTTTAGTACTTATGCTCGAGAGTCTGATCGTCAGACCGATACATTTTGTATGTATTCTGCCTTGTTAGCCACGTGGGTGGCTAACGGTGTGTAACACCAAACCGTTTAGTCTATGTTAAGTTATTAAATATTTCCGCTGTGATTCGATTGTTGTTTAAGTTACAGTAGGGTGTTACAATAAGTGTCCTAGTATGTTCTAACATCATCTTTGCACTTTAACACACTCTTAAACCATCCACAAAACTCCTTAATCCATCCACAATCAAACTTCTTAATCATTTACTCAAATTCTTACTAAATCCTTAACACTTAGAACTTAATTCCTTACACTTCCAACATGTAAATTTTGCCTAAGACTTCAACTAACCAAAATGTTTTCTTCCACCAATGTAACCACTCCTCAATAATTATTACTCATTACCATTTCCTTTACCCAAACTTCTCAAGGTTATGTACTCTAGCTCATGCTTAAACCTTCACAAGACATAACACCTTATTTCCTTCAAACTTTGCACAAGTTTCCTAACTTCTCCTATCATGGTTTTGGCACCTTAAATTCACCATTGTAATCTCTAGTTCCTCCTAGACATTCCTAGGTCATTATAATCCTCAAGAACTCCTTATTTTATCCATTTTCACCAAAACAACCCTTAATGTTTACTAATACATCTATGGTCATAAAATCTCCTTAAAATACTTTAAACACTTAGTTTCTTCACCAAATTTTGACATGGATTCCCTAGTATATTCTTATACCCCAAACACTTAGGGTTTTCACCCTTAAACAACCAAGAACACTCAAATCCTTAATGCACATTCTCTACACACAAGCTACGCCCAAACTACACCACATCATAGTGCATAAACTTAAATTGTTTGGCACTTAGGCCCTTAAATGACATAAATTTAACCACTAAATTTCCCACACATATATAGCCTTCAACCTGTAAATACACACAACAATGCTCCCATTGCAATATAAGTGTTCTTGTAATTCACCTTGTGATTGTTTTACTAGCTCAATTTCCATGGGCTCCTTAGTCACAAGTTCACAAATATGATCATTTCTCCTAGGTTTTATAGCCCTTACATAAGGTAAACTCTAAGCTACATTTAGTATCTATCTAAACCCTTCCCTTAAAGCATTAAACCACCTTAAGGTAAGTAATTTACCTTATTTTTCTCAAGCTTCTCACACTTTTCTTCTTGGGTTTTCTTGTTTGATTTTCGGCAACCAACTTTAATCCCCTTGCCAATGTTCTAATCAATATCTAAATAATCTAATGAGTGCTAAGGAATGCACCGAAACTTAACGAATCACTCCTAGGTTAAAAGAGTGCTTTAAGGTATTAAAATGGATGATAACCTTTGAAGTCTCTAGATAGACTTGGGCAATGAATCAAAGAGGACCGCCACTAGTCCTTGGATAATGAAAACAAGCTAGGTCAAGGAGTAAAACAAAGCTCCATAAGAAGATGATTTTCAGCCATAATCAAAAATGGTGGAAAGTTGATTTTTCTTTCACTTTCCTTACCTTGAATGAATGGAGAACCAAAATAGCTCTTCAAACTGAAATTTCCCATAGCACCAAAATTGAGCTTTTCTAGTTTTGAAAATATAGAACTAAAGGGCTTGCTCCAACTAAGAGATATCTATGCTTAGTTTTTGATTTGGAGCTAAAATGAGCATTTGGTGAGCAAGACAAGGTGGAGGAAGAATGGGCTGGTTCTTACGGTTTCTTAGAGAGGAAGAAGGTGAAGAAAAATGGTGGCGAAGGGAATGAATGAAGAAGAGAGAGAGTCAACTAAAGGTGAGATCTTTTCTTAAAAAGGTAAATAGTACCTTACTAACTTTTCCCTCTTCTTTTTTGATTTTGTTGAAGTTCCATGGTGAGTCATCACCTTCAAAACTGGCCCCCTATTCTTAATGAAGATATTTATGGTCTTTGTTGACCAACTAATTAAACAAAGTTGACTAAAGCTTAAATTGGGCACTATTTGATCACGATTCACAATTAGTGCACTAATTTGTGAAAATTTTTGTTTCCCATTGATTTAGGCTTCCTAATGTGATACTAAGTAGTACAAAAGTTGATTACAGTGTAAGCATGGTCATCTAGCCACTCAAAACATCCTTCTTAGACAATTTTTCAAAAATGTGCTTTAAGAGTCCTTAAAGCACAATTTGTGTTTAACTTGGTTTTGAGCTTGGTTTTCTTTGGTAATTGATTTAACATGTCCATTAGCATGTTAATAAGGTCTTAGAATGATATTTGGGTGCTAATCAAAGTTACTCCCAAGCTTAGAGCATGTTTTTGCTTAATTTGCCTTTATGGTGTTCTCTTGTGTATTCTATGGTGTAAATTGTTTACTAATGTTTCTAAGGCATAATTTAGCCTTCTTATATCTTATTTTAATATATAACACCATAGATAGGTTTGGGGTATTTCAATCTACCCCCCTTAAAATAACTTTGTCCCCAAAGTTCACATGTATGCTATAACATTTACAACACACAAATTTCTTAATACCATATCTTATATTCACATTCACACATCTCAAGACTCAATGGTCTGCCACAAGTACAATACATAAGTACTATACATATCTCAAACTTACCACAAAGTGTAATATCTTAAACAAACCATATCTTACACAAAACCATATCTTACAACAACCAAGCAAACAACAAATTGTTCGTTTACTAACTGAAAAACAAGGAAGCTCTACCCCCCATAAAAAGGGGTACGCCCCGTACCCTATACAGACGATCTAGTCGGTAAATAACAAAGGGTACTTCGATCTCATCTTATCCTCTAACTCCCAAGTTGCCTCCTCAACCTCCTGGTTAGACCAGAGAACCTTCACCAGTCGCACTGACTTATGGCGAGTGTCCCTAGTCTTAGTTTCCAAGATTCTCTGAGGAGTCTCCACTGATCTCATATTTGGCTCTAAAGTAATCTCTCAGGCTCTAACACATGGGAGGGGTGGTGCATATACTTTAGCTGTGAAACATGAAAGATGTCATGCACTTTACCCAGCTCAGCAGCTAAGTACAACCTGTAAGCAACTGGGCCCACCCGCTCCGTAATCTCATAAGGACCCACAAACTTCGGGCTCAATTTGTTCTTTTTTCCAAACCTGAACACACCCTTCACCTGGTCGCCCTCTGCGAACTCTAGGTCTCGTCGTAGAACATCAGCATACGACTTCTGCCTATCTTGAGCAGCTTTCATATTCTCCATGATTTGCTGAACTTTAGCCTAACTTGCTCTAAGTATTCTGGTCCTACAATGACCGTCTCACTGGACTCATCCCAGCAGAGCGGTGTACGACATGGTCTACCGTACAACGCTTGGAAAGGTGCCATCTTGATCGAAGAATGATTGCTATTGTTGTAGAGAACTCGATCAGATGCAATTTGTCAATCCAACTGCCCTGGAAGTCTAAGGCACATGCTCTCAGCATGTCCTCGAGTGTCTGAAATGTACGCTCAGTCTGACCATCTATCTGAGGATGGAACGCGGTACTCAACTTCAATTATGTACCCAACACTTCTCATGTGGCTCTCCAGTACCTCGAAAGGAATCTGGTGTCTCTATCAGATACTATGGTCTTCGATACCCCCATCGTGTCTCATGATCTCCTTATCAAATAACTCAGCTAGCTTAGTTACCTTCCAAGTATCCTTCATCGGTATGAATCGGGCTACCTTGGTAAGGCGATCCACTACAACCCCTATCATGTTCAGACCTCCCCTGGTAGGTGGGAGTCCGACCAGGAAATCCATGGAGATGTCATGAAACTTCCACTCTGGAACTAGCATCGACTGTACCATTCCGCCCGGTCGTCGGTGCTCGAATTTTACCTTCTGGCATGTGAGACACCTCAAAACGAACTTGGTAACATCTGCCTTCATCCCCGACCACCAGAAGTACCTCTTCATGTCTTTATACATCTTAGAGGCTCCCTGATGGATGGAAACTGAAGAACAGTGTGATTCCTGTACAATACGGTCTATCAGATCTATGGTGCTACGCGGGATGCAAAACCGGCCCTTAAGTCTGATCAGATCATCGTCATGAAATTGAAGTCGTATTTCTGACTCTCAAAGGTACCCTCTATCAGCTTCTGTCTGACTTCCCTCAAATACTCATCGTTCCTCTGAGCCTCTCGCACCTCATCAACCAAGCTAGAAGAAGCGAGTAGCGAATGAAGTGAGCATGCTCGACGGGTTTAGGGCGTCCGCTACAACATTTGTCTTCCCTTCTTTGTACTGGAGGTCAATATTATAGTCTTTCAAGAATTCTAACAATCTCCTCTGTCGAAGATTCAACTCCTTCTGAGTGAATATGTATTTCAAGCTCTTATGATCGGTGTAGATAGTCACATTAACCCCGTACAAGTAGTGGCGCCATATCTTCAAGGTGAAGACTACAACTCCCAACTCCAAGTCATGAGTGGCGTAGTTCTCCTCATGTTTCTTCAGCAGGCATGAGGCATAAGCGACCACTTTGCCATGCTGATTGAGTACACAATCCAATCCTCTGCCGGATGTATCATAGTAAACCTCAAAGCCCTCCGTACCATTTGGGATGGTCAGAACCGTTACGGTGGTCAATGAGTCCTTCAAACTTTGAAACAAACTCTCACAGTCAGACGTCCATACGAATGGTGCATCTTTCTTCATCAGACTGGTCATCGGCTTTGCGACCTTGCTGAAATTGTTAACAAACCTCCGATAGTACCCTACCAAACAGAAAGCTCCTGATATCAGTAACTGTCTTCGGTGTTGACCAGGTGCGTACGATATCTATCTTTCTGGATCTACAGAGATCCCAGCATCCGAGATGACATGACCCAAGAAAGAGACCTGGTCAAGCCAAAACTCGCACTTGGAGAACTTCGCATAAAGCTGGTTCTCCCTCAGTATCTCTAATACCCTCCTCAAATGATTCTCATGCTCAGCTCTCGACTTTGAATATATCAATATGTCATCGATGAATACCACAACTGACTTGTCCAACTGCTCCCTGAACAAGCGGTTCATCAGATCTATAAACTTCGCCGGTGCGTTCGATAAATCGAACGGAATCACTGTAAATTCGTAGTGGCCGTACCATGTCCGGAATGCCGTCTTCTCAATATCTCCCTCCTTAATGGCTATCTGATGGTACCCCCGATCTGAGAGCAATCTTGGAGAACATGGAAGCCCCCTTTAACTGATTGAACAGATCATCAATGCGAGGTAGTGGATACTTATTCTTCACAGTCACGGCATTCAACTCTCTGTAATCGATGTAGAGGCGGAGACTGCCATCCTTCTTCTTCACGAAGAGACCTGGTGCTCCCCATGGCGAAACACTGGGTCGTATGAACCCTTTATCTAACAAGTCTCTTAACTGTTCTTTCAACTCATTCATATCAGCCGGAGCCATTGTAACACCCCTACCGCTAATACCGTCATTACCGTCTAATCTCCTTATGCATTCGTACTCACGCAGCGGATACATCCTACTGAACGGCGGGTGATACAATGCCGTCAGCCACCCACATGACTAACAAGAACTACTAATACATACAGCATCGGTCTGATGGACCAGAATATCCGAGTACTACTCAAATACAATACATACTCCCATTACTTACTGAGTACTACAATACTCCATGCAATACAATACTCCATACTCAGTACAAGATAATACACTACACATACCGAGTTACTGAGTTCCAAATACAAATACGATACCTCTTCAATTCCCCGCATACTCATTAAGAGTCTATCCACTACTCGTTCCTCACAACTACATACTTGCAACTTACGTAATAGTGTACCCCTTGGTACATTTCTACATGCAAGGCTATAAGCCTTATACCATCTAGTACAATCTACCTTACATTCCTAGTAATCTAGGCCTGTCCACCGGTCTCTTCTGTGACAGGTCTGCTTCGGGTACCTGCACACTAAAATGTTCCCCCTAGGGGGTCAGCTTGCGCTGAATATGATAACCGCATACCCCGCGTACAAGCGGTACGCCGACCATTTGGTCGAATACATGCATTTCATTTTGCAATACATACATACATACATACATATACATACTTACATGCTTTCATTCACGATACTACAATACTACACAAGGTATACATACATACGCACAGTACAATACATGCTTGGAAGACATATGAATCAACCAATACTTACTTACCATCTTCCAGAATACACATACACAATACATACTCATTACATACTCAATACGCAATACGGAGATACAATTCTCCAATACATACAAAGGTCCAGTTAGTTTCATTACACACCCGTGTTAATCGGGTGTTCAATACTTTTTGCTCCAGGTCAATGACTTACAATAGTCAAGACCAATACACATGCAATACTTACTTCTTACATACTTTACTTCCAGTTAAGTCGGTATGACATCCGGGCAGGGATTACTACATCCCACCACCGGGCTTTAGGGTGGCCCACTAATCCAGGATGCTACCCATTCAAGGAATTGGTCCATGGAAAAGATTACAGCCAAGATTCGGATCCAACCTCTTGTGTTTCCTATCCTCACGCGTGGCCGAACTATATCGGACTTCTACTCATTCCATTTACTCAATACTCAACTTAGGAGTTAGGTAGTTCGGAATTAGCAGAAGTCATTACACCGATACCAAGGGTTAATACACTACACAAGTACACATCCACATACATACACTTCATTCTCATCCATACATTTCATGACTTATACAAACTAAGTGTTCGAGCGAATACAGCAAGAACAAAATAGTCCAAACACAATTAAGTGCGATAAAGTCCAATTCGTGCATTTATCTTATTTAAGTGATCACATAAGCACAAAATCGGGGTAACCAGGTTAGGATACAGAGCAAGAAGAAATCATACCTTTCACCGTCGCACTTGTATTCCAACGTTCCTCCAGTGTTCACAAATCAAATCCTATGATATACATACAATCGAATAATTAATCTAACTATCATTAATTTAATTCGATTATCCTTACGCTTCCTAGCTCATACTACTAAGTCTTTACATTCCTATACTTACATTTTACTTACTTACTTTCATTGCTTAACAATGGTTTACTTACATATATATGCACATATGTATAGGTGGGTATACATATACACATGTATATATACTAATCATAGTCTTATATTTTATTTTTATTATTTTTTTTGTAAGTTTTGGCTCGACCGACCCACCCTGGGTCGGACCCATGGGTCGGTCGACTGCAGAGACTTCGATTACAGAAAATTCCAACCCGACCGACCCAGCCAGGTTCGGTCCATTGGGTCGGCCCGTTACAGAAGCAATCCAACTAACAATTTCCACTCGACCGACCCAGGCAGGGTCGGTCCCCTGGGTCGGTCGGATGCAGAAGCATTTCTGACTAAAAGTTTCTACTTGACCGACCCAGTCAGGGTCGGTCCCCTGGGTCGGTCGGATGCAGAAGCTTCCGAGATTGCAGATTTTAGGGTAGACCGACCCTGCTAGGATCGGTCCAGGGTCCCAGTACCCATTTTAATTACTTATTTTGAATCCTAAACTCTACTCAATTCACACCCAATCTTTTCCTACTCATTTCCACATGTTTCCTACATGTTTAAAAACAACATTTAAATCCTCTAATTCACCTTAGTTCATCCATCAAATTATTGCTAAACCCATCAATCCACTTACACAATTTTCCTCACTTCATTCCAGCACTTATACCTTTTTTCTTTCTTCATTGCTACAGATTTTTAATCTATCCATAGTTCCTCTACATTTCTTACTTCTCCACATATGCACTTTTTCATCAAACTCATTCCTAATCTAGCCAAACCACAAGGGTTCTACAGCACACATACAAAATCTAGTACACACCATTACTTCCTCAATTACAATACCAATACATCATTACCTCCTCAATCCACATTACTAATGCACATACACCATACACTTGTCTCTAAGGCCTACAATTCACATACTAGTTCACAAATACCCAAATTCCACAATTACATTACCAATACACTCTTTGGGTTCTTTAAATTGGTTTACCCATTCCCATTACTCTAATGCATTAAATTTAGCCTTCAAGAAAGAGTTCTTACCTTAAGCTCTTATTTCCTTCATTCCCTTTTCAATTCTCTTCCTTCCTTTCTTCCTTGCCCAAATCGGCCACATTGGGAATGGAGTTGCCAAACTCCATTCCCATCACCCAATGAACACAAAACACTACAATTAATATCTGACCCTTAAATCAAGGCCAATTCATTGAAGTGTTTGAAATGAAATTTCTAGGGTTTACCTTTGGAGAGTTTTAGATGGGGTTTTGCCCTTGGTTCAAGAAGGTGAATCCACCCCCATTGCAAGGTTGATATTATGCTCCAAAGAGAGAGAAAATAGAGCATTACAAATGGGGCAAAAATTGGTTATGAAGTAAGGTGGGGAAAACATGAGTTTTTCATGTAAATTTTTCCTTGTTGGAAAGAGGAGACTCCAAGCTCCATAATGGTGTGCTTTTCTCTTTGGATGGGGTATACCCACGAAAATGAACTTCCTCATTTTTGGATTTTGAAAAGAGAGGAGTGTAGAGGAGGATGAGGGGAGTTCAAATATGTAGTTATTTTTACCTTTGGAGTTCCAATGAAGCTAGAGCATGTGGAGAAAAAGGAGAAGCCATGGAAGGCTTGTGAAGCTCCATGAAATCACCCAAACCAGAGAGAGAGGAGGAGAAATCGGTGGAGGGGGAGAGGAAAGAGAGAGATGAGTGAGTTTGTGAGAGTGAGGTGAGAGGAAAGGCATAAAGTAATTCTTTTACTTTATTGCTTTTTGGTTTGGCTCTCTTATTTAATTAGCTAGTTACATGTGTGTGTGAGGGAGTTATTTGACTCTTTAAAAACCGGCCCCCTTACAGTATACTAGCTGGAGCGTTTTTCGTCTTTTACAGAAAACACTCGTTATTTTACCCGGTTTAGGTACTGTTCACTAACCGGGCCCGTTTTCCGGAATTTTCTCGTTTCTTTATTTTTATTGGTTATTAAGCTTTCATAAACGCTTAATAATATTTATTTAATGACTTATAATTTTACGGGTTCGTTTGACCACTTAAAATCACGTCTTCGGGTTTTCTTAAAAAATGTGCATTAAAGCTCTATTAGCGTTTTAATACATTATTTGGATCCGTTTCTTCTTCGGAGTTGTTCCCACGTATTATTTAGGTCTCATTAAACCTTTAGAATCCATATAATACTCTAACCGCGGTCTCATACCTCCTATGGTTATTTAACGCTTATTTAGCGTTTTCTGCTTTTTAAGCGTTTATTTATTTCTTTGGATTTATTTTTCCTTACTAGTATTAATTAGGTACCATTAGGCCCTTAAATACGTATTAGATTAATTTTAAATCCTTATATTTAAGTTCGGGGTATTTCAATCTACCCCCTTAAGAACTTTGTCCTCAAAGTTGTTCGAGGTTATGGGATTACTATACTTACTCATTCTTACCTGTCTATGCCAAAGGTTGTATGTTCCTCCTTTACAATTCCTAATCCATCCCTCAAGGTTCCTACATACCACACCATACCAATATACCATAGTTACTCCAATCCGCGCTACTACAACTATCCGGTTCCTCATACGCAGTTCATACATACATACAGTGCAAAGCTATCCCCAAAGCAATGCATACACATACAATCCCGCAGGCACTCCGGTCATCTCGACGCAGGACTCCTCTATGTCCCGCTGCCTTTGGAATAATACAACATGCTACACTACTATCTTCTCCGGTATAAGCTTCTAGCCAATCCTTACTCTCAGCCTAAGGAAAGTCCTTCCAACAGCTAATTAGAAATATTTCTAAAGCATCCAACTCCAAGTTCCAAGTTACATTCATTACTTCTATCCTATGCGTGATTCTTGTGACCACTTGAGGGGGCTTCAAGAATCGTCCGACCCTGATGTGATCAGCATCAGTGTTGAACTATCTTTCCACCCCAATTTGTGTTTGGTTTCCCTTGATCTGATCAGGATCAAGTTCGACTTCCCACATCAGTGTCAACAAGCAAATAATTTGGTTGTTTTCAATTTTCTATCTTTTATATTATGTCGTGATTACGAATTCATACATCCCCAAAGGATGGAATCAGTCCATCGATCGTCCTCACTCTACTTCTCCAAATGTTTTACTCCGTGGTTCAATACCTAAATGCTCGCTTCATCGACTGTACTACTTCCATTCACTATCCTTCATCTCAAATATTCTAGCTACGGACTAGTAATATGAAATTCGTTGTTCTCAATTCACTTCAAATGCCGTATACGAATACACTACTCATGGCTACATTCCTCTACTACTCTAATCCATTCGTACTACTTCCTTAAGGGTTACAAACTTGTGGCGCTCGTCCACTACTCATCTCATTGTCTCACAACATCACCTAGGAACTCAATTTCCTCTAGGTTATACATCGTTTTATACCGACTCATGCATCGTAATACCATGTCTAACTTCAGATAGCACGCACAGGGATATCGTTTCCCCAAGAGTTACTATACTCCTCTTTACTAACTTTTACATTGTGGTTACAAGATGGGTATATTCATCCTATGGTATTCGCATCTCTTGTGCCCAATTACCACAGTTACAATATGAATGAATTTGTATGTTATTTAACATAAGTACCAATCATCAATTCGATTCTCATTTGTGATATGCACATTATAGTTTCTGTGTTTTGTTCATGAAACTTACATTAAGCGGTTTTCGCCTACCACCCCCCTTAAAGGGATTACGCCCATGTAATCTACCATATGGTTACTATTAAATTGGTTTGCTCGATTTGGGGCAACTGAAGCGTTAGCTTCACTACGATATACTATACAATATGCTCTGGTCAAAGGGTCTTAACCATACCAATGGTTAGTCTTTGCACGCGGATTCCTACATGAGTTTATTTAACTCATAATTAATTCAGTTCTAGCCTATTGGCTTCATGGCATTAATAGCCATTCTTTCATACTTACTAGGTATACATTCCTAGCTAGGGCCCACTAGCTTCTGCTGTGCACCTTGATAACTTGGGTTACTCACCCATCATGTTATCCTTAATGTGCTATACATCACCTTTCTATCCCTCTATTGTGAATAAGGTTTTACTAACAGTGTGGTATTCTTTACCCGCTGTTTGAACTCAATGAGTTTTAGATTGTAACCAGCTCTCTGGTAATCTATTACACGTACTATTCGTACTCCCACGATATTCCCTAAGTTCCTCCGACTTGTTGTCGGGTGAGGTTAAGTCACTACCAAATTGAAGTGCTTCCTCTATTGTCACTAGCTTTGAATTATACCAGTTCTTCTGGTTCAGTACAAGTGTTTCTTTGCTTGAATGACCTTGCATTCTCAATGCGTCGTCCAAGTGACTCTTACATCTCCTTTCACCCTTTTATTCCAAGGAATTCACTCTTGTGATGGATAGTGTGTCTTACACTTTCGTGCGATCTGTGCTAAGAATGCTTGACTGGCTTATGCATGTTTGTGGTGAAAAGAAGGACTTTACTACTGTTTACATTCTCCATATCCGCAGCCATCCCATTAGATCATTAGCTGTACACAGGCAATACCAAAACTCAGTATCAGAGTGCAGAGGCGAACGCTTGACGTAAGCACTTATGTGATAGGAGGAATATTTTTGACTATCTTCCATACTTATTTTCATGTCATTGTTACCCACTTCCTCATAGCGGGCGCTTGTTGCGCACCGTATTCTTACTTTGTACCATTTCCTTATGGTGTAAATACACTAGGAGGTTCTAGTTCATATGTATGACGGTTTGCCGTAGTACCCACAATGTTATTATCTTCCTGTAACACCCCCCCACCGCTAATCCTATGCTTACCGTCTAATCGTCCTATTAATCTACGAGTTCGCAGCGGAATTATTACATACTTTACTACGGCGGGTGAAACTGCCGCTAACGCCGTACGGCTAGCTAGGCTACTAATACTTACAGTAACGGTCTGATGAAAATAGTGTACCGAGCTACTAAATTACTTACCAAAATACCATATACCGATACTTACATCAATGGATCACCGGTATTAAAGGCATTCGATTACATCATTCTAAGTTCCAAAGAATGGTTCCTAGACTACTCATCTATACCATGCTCCTTCCCAATATCCAAGGTGTACCCATGGTACACCGGCTATTCAAAACTACAGCCATGTACTACTCAGTACACCCATCATAAATTCATTGTTTCATTCCAAAAGAAGATAAAGAAATGAAACTCAATCTTCACATCTTCATCCCTCGCGGGTACCTGCATGTAAAAATGGTGCCCCAAGGGGCTCAGCAAACGCTGCATATGGACTCCGCATATACCGCGTGCTAGCTAGGCACGCCGACTATTTGACGTCCACTAAACATGCATTTCATTTATTTCATGCATACATGCTTTTCATACATCATACATGCTATACGATTCATTACACAAATCAAGGCAACAATATCATAGCATACATCTCACTTACCTTCACAAGGTTAGCCAAATTATGCATCCGGGTTAATCATAATGCTTTACTCTTTTACTCGTTACTTAGTTTTTCTTACTTACAAATCTTACTTTCATTTACTTTACTTACTCATTCTTACTTACTTGCTTATACTCGAGTTAAGTCGTCGGACCTCCGGCCTTGGGGACTACAACCGTCCCACATCCGGATTTACTTGACTCACCAATCCGGGATGCTACCCACTTAAGGGATTTGGGCCGCGGACCAGTTTAAGAGTCAGGAATTGGAGCCAACCTCTCGTGACTCCGCATCCTCACGCGTGGCCGAAACTATATCGGACTTCTACTCATTCCAATTTAATTACCATTTTAAGTTAGGATGGTTAGCTTGTTAGGAATAAGTTAGAAGTCCAAACACAATAAATAACGGTCACGGTACAATACAACATACATACACTCATTCATATTCATCCAAACATTTCATGAATTATACAAACTAAAATTTAAGAAAATAATCACAACATACAACACTACATATCCACGAGTATGCATATTAACTCCGATTCGTGCATTTATCTTATTTGGTGATCAATTAGCACACAACACACAAATCAGAGTAACCAAGATAGCATACGGGGCATGAGGAATCCATACCGTTCACCGTCGTGATTCCAAACGTCCTTCGGTGTCACAAATCAAATCCTATTATACACATACAATTAAGTGATTAATCTAACTATCATTACTTAACTCATACTTACTATGTCCTTATACTTCCTACACTTACACATTACTTACTCATTTTTCATTACTTGAGTCTTTATTTTCTCACTTAAGGTTTGCATGCTTATGTACATGTACATATACATATATATATATATAGGTATACATTATACAATTATTACTTAGATTAAATTTTTTTTTTTTGTCAGGATTGGGCCGTCCGACCCCCGTCTGACCTAAGCCCTGGGTCGGACCATCCCAGTAAGATTCGTCCCAGAAAATTACCCTGTCCGACCCAGCACTATTCCGTCTGACCCATACCCTCTGGGTCGGACCATTCCAGAAGGTTTTGGTCTCGAGTCTTAAGCTCCGTCCAACCCACGTCCGACTCACCGTCTGGGTCGGACGAAGTCAGAAACTTCGACCGCTATATTTTTTTTTGCCTGTCCGACCCACGTCCGATCCACGGCCCTGGGTCGGACCATTACAGAATGTTTCATTTCGTTATTTAAGCCATGTCCGACCCACGTCTGACTCACGGCTCTGGGTCGGACCATTACAGAAAGTTTTTAAGGCCATGTCCGACCCACGTCCGACTCACGGCTCTGATCGGACCGTTCCAGTCTGGTTTTCGTTTCATAAGTCCCGTCCGACCCGTCCGACTCACCGTCTGGGTCGGACGGTTCCAGAACCTTGTACAGTTTTTATTTTTCTTTCCCAATTTCACCCATTGGTTCCCCAATCTTCCTACATACATCCTAACATGTTTATGTACAATTTAAACACCCTAAACCATGCTAATTCATTTCCTAATTCATTACACAACTCTATACTAACTTATATACACAATTCTCTTAATCTCAACTCAACACTTAAACAGTTTTCTTCCCTAATTGTGTTTTGCTACAGATTTTAACACTAACACTCTCCATCTACAACTCCCTCTTCTAATGTCATTTCTAACACCTCTAATACATTACAGCTTCATTAACTATCTCTCCCCATCTTCCCTCTATCCATCTATCTCAAAATCTGTTACAACTTACATTATTCTAGATAAATTTTGACATAACCTCCCCTATATTTTAACGCTCTCACCACATCGTTTTAAGCACATTTTCATTCATTCTCACCTGTTTATAAACATCAACCATATACAAGCTCTCATATGCAAATACTAATGCTACAACACTCACAAAAATTCCTGCACTCTACATTGAGTTCCCAATCCGGTTTTAATAGGTTTTACACATCTTTTAAAGCTTCAAAATGCTTATTCTCTTACACATTATACTACCAATGCATTATCATTTACAATACCAATTTTCATTTCTAAAAATCTGTTACACATACATATTCAAGACTACACAAGGGTGAGCTTATTTACCTTGCTTCTCTTCTTCTTCTTGCTTCTACCTTCCTTCTCTCTCTACCGGTTTTGTAGTCTCAATTCCTCTAACA
This sequence comes from Limonium bicolor, assembly GCA_023374045.1. Classification (NCBI taxonomy): domain Eukaryota; kingdom Viridiplantae; phylum Streptophyta; class Magnoliopsida; order Caryophyllales; family Plumbaginaceae; genus Limonium; species Limonium bicolor. The sequence goes on from CM041777.1 coordinate 232,583,492, forward strand.
CTATAACCCATTGATATACACATTTTAATACACCATTCTAATACTAGAACTAACCTTAACCATTAATCAAGTTTCAATCTAGGTTTTAGGGTTTAGAAAATTTATTACCTTCCAAGAGTACAAGAGTTGTTTGGGATAGCTCAAGAACAAGGTTTCTCACACCACCAAAATGCCAAAATCGGCTGGACACACAAGGAGTAAGCAAGGCTTTAGTTCACATTTTCGTTTTGCCTTTGAGGCTAGAAAAAGATGGAGTTTTCGAAATATTTTTACCTTAGAAGAACAGGAAAGGAGGGCCTTCTAATGGTGGTGTTGAAGCTCCAAATGGGGTATACCCATAAAAAAGTGCTTGTTTTTGGATTTTGGAAAGATGAAAATGTAGCTCTTGAGGAGAGGATTACAATGGTGTAATTTTTATAATTTTTGGAAGAGGTTTACTAGAGTAACGAGAGGAGAGAAGTGGTATTTTGTGTTGTTGTTCTCATTCTTCCATGGAAATCGATGGTGGTTGAAGAAGAGGAAAAGAGGGTGAGTGAGGGGGCTTGTTCACGTGAGAGAGGGGAAATGAGAGTAGGAGAGAGATGTGAGGGAGTGGGGTAGTTTTCATTGTTTTTGTTTGTTTGTGTATAAGAGAGGAGTGTGTGTGAGAGAGTGAAATAGAGGGGGGGCCGGCTGGCATACACACACACACACACTTTTCACTTTTTATTTTAAAAGTGGACACATAAGTTTCAGTTATTTATACTTCTACCCCCAACTTACCGTTTTTGACAGTTTTTACTAATCTCTCGTTTTATTGATTTTATTGGTCCTACAGCTTCACTAATATTTATTAATGATTATTTAGTTGACCAATATTGTTTACGAGTCTATTTGACCCGCTTACAGACGTTTTCCAGGTTTCCTCGAAAAACGTGCTTTAAGGTTCGGTAATGTTTTTAAACCGTTTTAAGGATCCGTTTTCTTCGGGATTTGTTCCCTTATGATTATTTCCACTTAATCAAGCTTCTAAATTACTTATTAGCCTAATTAATCACTATTTTTAATTACGGGGTATTTCACTTCCCCATGTGGAGATATTTTATTTCGGTTTAGGTTTCCTGTGTAGGTTAGCTTACCTCACATTACTTCCTCATTCATGATATTGTTTTCCAAATAACTTGGTGGCCAAGGATGAAGTGGTTTATCGGTTACAAGCTCTCTTGAGCGCGGTCATTCATGGTGTGCAATGTGCACACTCATTGATTGTTTTTGACAATTATTGTCTCATAGTGCTGAGCATTGATCATAGGCTCTAGCTATGCGGTTTTACTTTTGCATGTACATTACCGGGACATCCCCCAAAACTTCAAGGGTTTTCTGTCCCTTCTCCAATTGGAGGGTATTCAATCACTAACAATTGAAGGTTCTTGTTTGAGGGGTTGTCTCCACTCGTAGGTCTCGTGACGAGGTTTACTATGTTAGTCTTTGCTTGTACCTCCGCCATTATACAATGGTTCACCACGTGTCTGGGTGCATAACGAGTATACTGACTCCTTCGAGCTTCGATGCTCTTAAGCGATGTGCTCCTACAGTCCACAGCCTCTCGTATGCGTAGTGGTTTGGAAATCTCATTTCCTTATTCGTTGTTTCTCTTGGCAATATCTATATGCACGAGTTTTGTTGTTATGGTAGACAGAAGCCTCTTTCTAAGGGTTCCCATCGTCACCGCATGGTGGTTTTCTGTTAATGAGAGGTATCTTCCCTCAAGTTTCTCGTAGTGTCCAAGCGTGGACTAGGCCATTGTTGGCGTTATTACGATTCTTATGCCTCTGTGCTGCCATTGCTACAGAAGGCATGTAGGGTAATTAAAAGCTTGTCAACTGTATACTAGACTGATGCTCTAGTGACAGCAACACTGAGATGGCCATTACTCCAAGCCACTCAGGATGTTTGGGTTCAAACTGATGGTCCAGTTGTTGATTTCTTGCCGTATGAGACAATATCTCTTGCAGTCCTATTAGTAATGGTGTGGGTTTTACCACCGTTTGAGTTCACATAACGTAGTTGGTTGGTGGCTTTTAAGCCTTATTGTTGCAAGCTATGCTCTTGCAAGCTGCTTATACACGTTTCCATTCTTTGTGTACCCCATAGGTTGGAGGTATTTACTGGGCTCCATGGTGACGTGTGACACCACGCTTCCATTCATGGGAGGCCCTTTAGGCAGGTTGATGCTAATCAGTGCCTTTTGTAATTTAGGGTATTTCATATTAAGTGAAATCCCTTCAGTATGCTAACCGAATATCCGTTCTGGTTGTCGTGTTCTCTCCATGACACTTGTTCGATTGTGTTACTCAGACACCCTTCAAGTTGCTCCTGGGTGTTGTTAGGTTTGCCGTTACATCCGCTAGCGTTTATGATACGTTATCACTATACCACCTTGGGTATTATATTTAAGCTGTTCCCTCTGGGTTATAACGTCTCCCGTCGTTGGGTAGACCGTCTATACTTGCTCCTAGTGCTTGAGACTAGGTTGAATGTCCTCTTTGATGATGGATTATATTGTGGTAATCTTGTAATTGCTCTTGGGAACTCTGTCCCGTTTGTTGAGCATTCTGGTGTCCACGTTAGGCGATTGCCTTACTGTGTTTAGGCTGGGTATACTTTCCAGCTGCCATGTATTTTCTGATGTCCTGAGACATATCCAATGTCTATACTTACTAGTATGTGCTCTTTGCACTCCCTAGTTCTTATTCCTCATCTTCAGGTGGATTCTCTGAGTTCCTTTATACTTAATCGTTGAGGTGTCCAGCTTTCTAATTTGAACTCACTCATGGTCCGTAGGACGGAGTTGACTACTTCCCGTGTGTCGCACACTACATGTATACATATGTGGGGTACCTTGTTGATACGTTACCACTTACCCAACTATATGTCAGGCCCGCAAGCTCCTTCGGAGTGCGGTTGTCCCACATCCCGTAATTGGGTACACTCGTAGTGTTCGTCACACGCCTAGATGAGTATTCTATCGTCAACTCCTCTTGTATCATGGTATGATACTCACCGTAATCATGTGGGTGTTGGTTTTAAAATCCAAGGTTTGAAATAAGGTTTATGGTTTTGAAAGAAGAATTTGGTTTGAAATCATGGTACGGTGTTTAAAGGAATTCTTCATGGCATAGCCATGTACGCAAACTTGACCAAGTCCAGCTTCCCGCTGACTGGTATTGAAATACCCCTAACCTTTAAATATTTAAATGATCTATTAATGATCTAAGACGATTAATAACATCTAAATATTATTGGGGAACATCTAAAGATCGCAACAAGGCATACACCCTTTAAGATCGGTAAGCCAAAAATGTGCTTTAAGACACCATAAGATGTATGACCTCAATAGGATCCAAAGTGGATTCCTAAGTATTATAATGAAGTAAGGAACACAACAAAAACCGTTCTCAGTAAACTAAGCTCAGGAACACCCTGTGACACAAAATGTGCGCTAAAACTCCTTAAAGCACGTTTTTGTGAGATTGCCTTTTAAATTGATTTTTAATGGGCTTAAAAATTATATTATCCTTAAATATGATATTTTATCATATTGTATCATATTAGGAATTTAATTCCAGAATTTACGAATTTTTACAAATTAATATTAAAATATTAATAAAACCCTAAAGTGGGGCCCGCATGAGTCATATTGACCAAGTATGGTAAATGGTCAATTAATTGACCCACTTGGACCATGGAAATCAGCTGGCAATAAGAGAGGAGACAGTTTGCATGATTATGAGACAAAGTACAACCTAATGTTCATTTGCAATAGTAACTTTACTTTTTTCATTAATTCAAACCTTTCCCACCTTCTCCTTTCTTCCTTGTCCGATTCCACCTTGCCAGCCAAGTTCCTCCCTTCCTTTGAAGCTCTCAAGGCTTGTTCTTGAGCTTGGAAGGCAAACCTAGCTCCTAAGCTCTTAAGGTAAGTGTTTAATTCATTTTTAGCCCTTTTTCTTCATCTCTTCACTACCAACACCTAGATTTCGTGGCTCATCAATTCCTATGGCTTATTCTCAGTGTTCTAGGTTGACAAGAGCTAAACTCGGTTGAGACAATAGAGGGACCAAGGTTGCTCAAAATTGCATTTTAAGGTAAAAACATACCTTAAGCCTCTCCACTCTACATCCGATTTTCTTCCTTGAATTTTTATGAGTTTATACACTCATAATCTTCATATTTCATGTTCATGTCTGTTGGTTAGCCATTTGGAGCAAGGGTGGTCGAAATCCAGAGAAATACTCTCTTTTAGGCATTTTTCCAAGGAAAACCTAATAACAAGGCAACTTGTTGTGATCTAGCTATTTCCTATGTTAATATGGTGGATCTAACACCTTATGGTGTGTTTGATTCAGGCCGATTTCACCTAGAACTTCCCTTGCATTTTTAAGGTGATTTTTGCCTTAAATCTTACATTAATTATTCCTTATGGTTAAGCTCAAGCTTGGAGTGTAACCATATCTTGTTTTTGTGAATTAAACATGTCTAAATCAAGTGGTGAATTTTCCTACAAAGCCGAGCCCATACAAGGAATAATCAAGGTATAAACACCTTAAACTTATGATTTTTATAATTTCTAAGCATATGTATATGGCCGAGAGTGAAATTATATATAGGTCATATTGACCTAAAAATGGAAAAAAAGGCTAAGATTAATTAGCTAGTCATTTAAGAGATTTAATTGACATAATGGTCAAATTATGACATTATGTGGAAAATATTTAAACAAGTGAGGCCGAAAATATATGCTATATTTTGAGACATTTATTGTGTAATTTATTTTGCAAGTTCAAGGTTGTAATAAGGCCACTGTCAATAGGCCATTTTAATTTAAGTTTATAACTTATTTAGTTTTTTTTATGCTTATATATTAAGTTGGGCCAAATCGTAATTACTGGAAATAGATAAGCGTGGGCTTACTTTAGAGGAGTTTAGGTTTTTAAATGAATTTAATAAAAATTATAACATTTTATAAAGTTTTGGGTCAAAATTGTAAAAATAGAAAAGTATGGGGTATTGCTGGTAATTACCGAAAGTTTGAGTCCCAATTGGTATTAGAAGTCAAAGTTGACTATATAGGAGACTTTGACCAACTTTGGAGAATTTTAGAAATTAAAATACTACCTTATAATAAGATACTTATTAAATTGTAAAAGATTTATAAGACTTGGGGCGGTATTGTGATTTCCGAAAACTTGGGGGTACTAAGAGGAGTTTAGTACAAACCTTAGGTTATTAGGAATTTTTAGGAATTGATTTGGTTAAATTTGGAGTTAATATGAATTAAATAAGTATAATATAAGGTATTTCATAATATTGTTACAAATGGGTAACATATGTGGTAAAATCGAGATTTAGAGAAAGTATAAGGTTAGGAATAATGTTTATACCTTTTGGTATAGTTTGGTGATTTTTGGAATTATATACAAGGTTTTATAAGGACATATGTATAATATATGATTTTAATGGAATTAGAAAACTATATGTTATAAAGAGGGGAAATTGGTGAATATAGAAAGTTAAGTGGTGGAAAAATAATTTAAATAGACCATGGGGTCTGTTCGGTTATTTTGAGAAAATATAACCATGGGTTATAATTATATTAAGGAATAAGGATTATATATAAGGTATATACTATAAGTGTAACAAGGAAATATAATTTGGGGTTGAGTTGTAAATTATGGAAGTTTGGTGGGAATTAATTAATACCGAGAGTTTTAAGGGTTGTTTGGTATTTATTAGCAATATATAACTATAAGTTATAATTGTCTTAATGACATAGTTGTCAAATATATGTTATATAACTATAATATAACATGGTATAAATTATGTGGTGGATTTTGTAAATAATTAAGGAACATAGGTGCTGTTCGGAAATATTAATATTTTTGAATGAAATTTATAATATGGTTTTAAGTGTTATAAGAGGTATAACATTTATAATATAAGAGGTATTCATTAAAAGGAATGAATATATATATTATAAAGACTTCCATATAACAAATAAGTCCCATAATTCATATATACAAATAAATATATGTTATGGAGTAGAAAAATATAATATGGTTTAATAACCATGTAATATCATAATTAAAATGATATACGGTAAAGGGAAAAGGAATTACAAACATTAGATATGGAAGTTCTAATGTTAGGAGTGTACATGGAAATGAGGATTTATATAATCCAAAAGTACTGTTACATATGAATTATACTCCATTAAATGTGGGAAAACAAACCTTAGGAAAATAAATACTAAGGCGAAATGTATAATGCATGATTAAGAATTATACATACAATGTAGAAACAAACTACATGATATACAAGGGTATATTAAGTTACATGCGATAACAAAGTTCAACAATAAGTATATTAATATACGAGACAAGACTACGCATGTAATATAACATTGTTCCAAATCCCGAGTTAAACCGAAAACCCGACAGACGTTTATAGCTAACAACGGGGAATAAACCGGGATGGATTAGTCACGGTACGGGGTGCCGTAGTGTACTATTAGTATGAGATGCTGATGCGTGGTGTGACGCATATTGATAGATTGTTAGAGACGACACGAGGAGCATCGGATCTAGCTGAATCATACTCCACCGTAATACTTTCAGGGTGAACGGTATGTTATTTATGTGGCTTGATTGTCTCTGAGGATTTCCTCAGTTCAGACATTGTGTGAAAATCTGTGATAAGATTGAATGTCTGCTTGTGTGAATTAATATCTTGAGTTGTGTATTAATGCTGCTTTATTATTACTGTTGTGCGATAACAGTACCGTTCGTATATATGAACATATTATAAAACGAACTAGCGGCAATGATGCTATCTTATATGTGTAATAAAGGAACGAAGTAAAACGTTGTAGCATTAGGATAATAAGATATATAAAATATCTGAGACTTATATACGGAGCATTGGCCTCTTTAACGCCGCTCTCGTATCAGCACTGGATCCCGAGTCGACATACTCAGGATTGGACTACGACCTTGGTCTGCTGTGTTAAAAAAAAGAAGAATAGTAAAGCGATGTGATGGTATAGATAAGTTTATCAAGGATGTGGCTCTTGCTGTGAACTGTGATCCATTAACGATACTAGGACACCGTGTGGTAGCCGTAAGTATCTGGATAAATTTCCAACGAACTACAGATTGTTCGTAGGACGGAGACTCTACCGCTGGAGTGGCTATTGCCGTGGGTGACCCGCCATAAGAGATGGGTAACTTAGAGACACGTCGTTCTAACGAGACGTTGTCATTAGACATGACTGAACAATTACGAACGACTATATTAACTCGTACATTAGGCGAACATTATTTGGGCTTGCATGCCAAAGACGAGAGTTCATACTCGTTTATAATTCTCGTTACTTCACCTTGTTGTTCATTGGTTGTGCTTTGTGGTTATGTGTGGTATGTTGGTGGATTTGTTTGAACGAGCCATTGTGCTCATATTGTGTGTTGTGAACTGGTTGTGTCGAGTCACCGTACTCATGTGTGGATTGTGGTTGGGTGTCTGGTCGAGTGAGTCGCTGAACTCAATTATGAATTGTTAAGTGTTTGTTGGAATGGAGTCTCTGTACTCATATAAGCGCTGTAAACGCTTTCAGTGGTTTATTACGATGCGATGTGTGAAGCCGGGGGCTTGTTTGTTATTTGAGATTACTGCAATATATACTGTTGTTTTACAGTTTCAACATTGAACTATTTGTATGGAAACGAATTGCATACTCTCGACCAAATAACTGAATGGTCCGAGGGTGCATGACAGTCAGGTAATAACATACTCAGCAGGGGCTGATTCCATACCACAAACTACCATTTTTGCAGGTATGCAACTTCCGGTGTCGGCAAAGAGAGTGACGCGCTGGGTAGTTTGATTACAGTTATTTAAACATGCACTGTTGCATTTTAATACGAACCTAGAAACATGTATAGGTTTTGGATACGTAGAAAGCTCACTGTGAATGTATTTTATATTGGTTTTGGGAGTTTAGATCTATCTCTTGTTGTCACTGCGAGAAAATGTTTCATATTTAAGAGCTTATCAGGAAGCACGTTATTACTCGTATGGGCGTGCAAGAACGGTGACCGGTAGTCAATTGTTGAGATTACCGCTGCGATTATATTGTTAAGTAAGATGATTAGGAGCCGAATAGAGTAGGGGTGTTACAGGTATGTTCTAAATGTAGTGGTCAGGCCGTCAGGCCTTTCCATGGTTTCATTCCCCTAGTTTTAGGGTGTTTATTCCTGTAGTTGTTCCATTACGGCCACAGTACACTACTATGTACTTGTGGTGTGTTAGTGCTCCCCTGCATGTTCCTGTTCTCACTGCACTTGCTGTGGCAAGTGCGCGGTACTGGTGGTGTTTGGGTAACCCGATACCGGTCACGGTATGGTTCCACTCATAATTGGTAGTCTTGCTTACTCTTCCTTTGATTTTGTTGATCATTTACTTAGGTTAATTACTCTTCTGAGTAACTTCTCAATGAGTTTGACATGGCTGTCATTGATCAGGGTACTTCTCCAATCCTTGGAGCTTCCCCTTTGACTGGTTGTGTTGTTCCTTGTTGCTTGTTCCCACACGTTTGTTGTGGTTACTAAGCCTGATTTGGTTTAGGCACTACGGTTGTAGTTACATCAGATTATATCTTGTGAATATTCTTGTAGCTGTCTGAGCTATGTTGGCCAGGTTTGTAACCTTTTTGGCGTTGTAGTTTTGGAGTCAGTCACTCCCGACTATGTCCTTAGCCAGCTAGCTCACCGTTGGGGGTGTTGCTTGGCTATTGCTATTATCCCGCAGACTTGTGTCTCGGGTTTCATTACTGCTCCTGTTTCCATTTCGTTGCACGGTTAGTGCTTCTTTTCCTGTTGCTGGTTGTTTAGCTAGGTTCTACGACTACTAAGCATGTAGCCCCATGCTGTTGCAAGTTATAGCCTCCTTGTGGTTGGAGTGTTGATACTACCGCTATTAAGTGCGGTTATTGTTGTTCAACCGGGATCCACTTCCGGGTCTTCCATTTCTTGGAATCTACCATACGTCGGTTCTTGTTTACTGTGTGATTGCTTCACAACTGCCAGATCGGGTATTCCCCGAGTATGAGAAGGCTCTTCTTCTCTCTGGCGTCCTTTCCCAAGTTATACAATGGGGTTTGCGGTGGGCGGGACTGGTGTTGTAGGTATCCGGTACTCACCGGGAGTTCCTAACTAGCATCTCTCTAATGCTATCACTCAGCCTATAGCCCTAAGCTTCTAATTCCTAACTCGGTATTTCCTAAACTCGGTATTTCCAGTCATCAGAGCGATACTTCGCTCTGATACCACTTTTTGTAACACCCCTACCACCGCTAATACCGTCATTACCGTCTAATCTCCCTATACATTTGTACTCACGCAGCGGATACATTCCTACTGAACGGCGGGTGATACAATGCCGTCAGCCACCCACGTGACTAACAAGGCTACTAATACATACAGCATCGGTCTGATGGACCGGAATATCCGAGTACTACTCAAATACAATACATACTCCCATTACTTACTGAGTACTACAATACTCCATGCAATACAATACTCCATACTCAGTACAAGATAATACACTACACATACCGAGTTTACTGAGTTCCAAATACAAATACGATACCTCTTCAATTCCCCGCATACTCATTAAGAGTCTATCCACTACTCGTTCCTCACAACTACATACTTGCAACTTACGTAATAGTGTACCCCTTGGTACATTTCTACATGCAAGGCTACAGGCCTTATACCATCTACTACAATCTACCTTTACTTTCCTAGTAATCTAGGCCTGTCCACCGGTCTCTTCTGTGACTAGGTCTGCTTTGGGTACCTGCACACTAAAAACGTTCCCCCTAGGGGGTCAGCTTGCGCTGAATATGATAACCGCATACCCCGCGTACTAGCGAGGGTACGCCGACCATTTGGTCGAATACATGCAATTCATTTTGCAATACATATACATACATACATACATACTTACATGCTTTCATTCACGATACTACAATACTACACAAGGTATACATACATATGCACAGTACAATACATGCTTGGAAGACAATACGAGTCAACTAATACTTACTTACCATCTTCCAGAATACACATACACAATACATACTCATTACATACTCAATACGCAATACGGAGATACAATTCTTCAATACATACAAAGGTCCAGTTGGCTTCATTACACACCCGGGTTAATCGGGTGTTCAATACTTTTTGCTCCAGGTCAATGACTTACAATAGTCAAGACCAATACACATACAATACTTACTTCCTACATACTTTACTTCCAGTTAAGTCGGTATGACCTCCGGGCAGGGATTACTACATCCCACCACCGGGCTTTAGGGTGGCCCACTAATCCAGGATGCTACCCATTCAAGGGAATTGGTCCATGGAAAAGATTACAGCCAGGATTCGAATCCAACCTCTTGTGTTTCCTTATCCTCACGCGTGGCCGAACTATATCGGACTTCTACTCATTCCATTTACTCAATACTCAAGTTAGGAGTTAGGTAGTTAGGAATTAGCAGAAGTCATTACACCCATACCAAGGGTTAATACACTACACAAGTACACATCCACATACATACACTTCATTCTCATCCATTCATTTCATGAATTATACAAACTAAGTGTTCGAGCGAATACAGCAAGAACAAAATAGTCCAAACACAATTAAGTGCGATAAAGTCCAATTCGTGCATTTATCTTATTTGAGTGATCACATAAGCACACACAATCGGGGTAACCAGGTTAGGATACAGAGCATGAAGAATCATACCTTTCACCGTCGTAATTGTATCCCAACGTTCCTCCGGTGTTCACAATCAAATCCTATGATATACATACAATCGAATAATTAATCTAACTATCATTAATTTAATTGATTATCCTTACGCTTCCTAGCTCATACTTACTTAGTCTTTACATTCCTATACTTACATTTTACTTACTTACTTTTCATTGCTTAACAATGGTTTACTTACATATATATGCACATATGTATAGGTGGGTATACATATACACATGTATATATACTAATCATAGTCTTATATTTTATTTTTATTATTTTTTTGTAAGTTTTGGCTCGACCGACCCACCCTGGGTCGGACCCATGGGTCGGTCGACTGCAGAGACTTCGATTATAGAAAATTCCAACCCGACCGACCCAGCCAGGTTCGGTCCATTGGGTCGGTCCATTACAGAAGCAATCCAACTAACAATTTCCACTCGACCGACCCAGGTAGGGTCGGTCCCCTGGGTCGGTCGGATGCAGAAGCATTTCCGACTAAAAGTTTCTACTCGACCGACCCAGTCAGGGTCGGTCCCCTGGGTCGGTCGGATGCAGAAGCTTCTGAGATTGCAGATTTTCGGGTAGACCGACCCTGCTAGGATCGGTCCTAGGGTCGGTCCAGCCCATTACCCATTTTAATTACTTATTTTGAATCCCAAACTCTACTCAATTCACACCCAATCTTTCCTACTCATTTCCACATGTTTCCTACATGTTTAAACAACATTTAAATCCTCTAATTCACCTTAGTTCATCCATCAAATTTATTGCTAAACCCATTAATCCACTTACACAATTTTCCTCACTTCATTCCTCACTTATACCTTTTTTCTTTCTTCATTGCTACAGATTTTTAAACCAACTTCTACCATCCAATACTTCCTCTACCAATGTCACTCCTAGCATCCCAAATACCTCCTCTTACCATGCCAATTCATTTCCAAGCAATTGTACCATCTATACCCAAGTCCAACATTCATTTTACCGAGTTTACACTCTAATCTTTTCTAACTTCTCCAGTGCATGTTAATACACTTTGCTACAGATTTTGCACTTCTTACTTCTCATACTACTACTACTACGTCTTCATCACTACTAAACATCTCTACTATCCCCAATACATACCTTGGTTTTCCCATTCACCAAGTCATCCATACATGTACATATTCCTACCAAAATTTGCCATAGTTCCTCTACATTTCTTACTTCTCCACATATGCACTTTTCATCAAACTCATTCCTAATCTAGCCAAACCACAAGGGTTCTACCAGCACACATACAAAATCTTAGTACACCATTACTTCCTCAATTACAATACCAATACATCATTACCTCCTCAATCCACATTACTAATGCACATACACCATACCATACACTTGGCTCTAAGGCCTACAATTCACATACTAGTTCACGCATACCCAAAATTCCACAATTACATTACCAATACACTCTTTGGGTTCTTTAATTGGTTTACCCATTCCCATTACTCTAATGCATTAAATTTAGCCTTCAAGAAAGAGTTCTTACCTTAAGCTCTTATTTCCTTTATTCCCTTTTCAATTCTCTTCTTCCTTTCTTCCTTGCCCAAATCGGCCACATTGGGAATGGAGTTGCCAAACTCCATTCCCATCACCCAATGAACACAAAACACTACAATTAATATACTAACCCTTAAATCAAGGCCAATTCATTGAAGTGTTTGAAATGAAATTTCTAGGGTTTACCTTTGGAGAGTTTTAGATGGGGTTTAGCCCTTGGTTCAAGAAGGTGAATCCACCACCATTGCAAGGTTGATATTATGCTCCAAAGAGAGAGAAAAATAGAGCTTTACAAATGGGGCAAAAATCGGTTATGAAGTAAGGTGGGGAAAACATGAGTTTTTCATGTAGATTTTTACCTTGTTGGAAAGAAGAGACTCCAAGTCCATAATGGTGTGCTTTTCTCTTTGGATGGGGATACCCATGAAAATGAACTTCCTCATTTTTGGATTTTGAAAAGAGAGGAGTGTAGAGGAGGATGAGGGGAGTTCAATATGTAGTTATTTTTACCTTTGGAGTTCCAATGAAGCTAGAGCATGTGGAGAAAGAGGAGAAGCAACATGGAAGCTTGTGAAGCTCCATGAAATCGCCCAAACCAGAGAGAGAGGATGGAGAAATCGGTGGAGGGGGAGAGAAAAGAGAGAGATGAGTGAGTTGTGAGAGTGAGGTGAGAGGAAAGGCATAAAGTAATTCTTTTACTTTATTGCTTTTTGCTTTTGGCTCTCTTATTTAATTAGCTAGTTACATGTGTGTGTGAGGGAGTTATTTGACTCTTTAAAAAACCGGCCCCCTTACAGTATGCTAGCTGGAGCGTTTTTCTCTTTTACAGAAAACACTGTTATTTTACCCGGTTTAGGTACTGTTCACTAACCGGGCCCGTTTTCCGGAATTTTCCGTTTCTTTATTTTTATTGGTTATTAAGCTTTCATAAACGCTTAATAATATTTATTTAATGACTTATAATTTTTACGGGTTCGTTTGACCACTTAAAATCACGTCTTCGGGTTTTCTCGAAAAACGTGTGTTAAAGCTCTATTAGCGTTTTAATACATTATTTGGATCCGTTTTCTTCGGGAGTTGTTCCCACGTATTATTTAGGTCTTATTAAACCTTTAGAATCCATATAATACTCTAACCGAGGTCTCATACCTCCTATGGTTATTTAACGCTTATTTAGCGTTTTCCACTTTTTAAGCGTTTTTTATTTCTTTGGATTTATTTTTCCTTACTAGTATTAATTAGGTACCATTAGGCCCTTAAATACGTATTAGATTAATTTTAAATCCTTATATTTAAGTTCGGGGTATTTCAGCCATGCGGTAAGGTACCATGGCTATCGGTCCGGTTCTAGGTAGCAGCTCAATGGTGAACTCTACCTCCTGAGTGGGTGGCATGCCGGGAAGTTCCCGTGGAAAGAGATCGGGGAACTCCGACACTACCGGTAAGTCGGGGTCGAACTCGGGCTCTGAAATACCCCGAACTTAATTATGGTGATTAAATTATTCTAATATGGTATTTAAGGGCCTAATAGTGCCTACATAATTTTGGTAAGGAAAATAAATCCAAAAGAAAATGAGAAGACGCTTAAAAGCGAAAAATGCTAAAATAAGCGTTATATAACCATAGAAGGTATGAGACCTCGGTTAGTGTATTATAAGGGTTCCTAAGGCTTATTCATGCTTAATTATTATACGGGAATGATTCCCGAAGAAAACGGATCCAAATAATGTGTTAAAATGCTAATAGAGCTTTAGCACACGTTTTCAGAAAACCCGAAAACGTGGACTTTGAGTGGTCAAATGAACCTGCAAAATTGTAGTTCATTAAATAACTATAAATAAAAATTAATGGAATTAAGAGCCATTACAATTAAAGAAACGAGAAAATTCCAGAAAACGAGCGCGGTTAGTGAATAGTGCTAAAACCGGGTAAATTAACGAGCGTTTTCTGTAAAAGACGAAAAACGCTCCAGCCTGTATACACATAGGGGGGAGGTTTTACTACTTAATTATCCTCTCCTCTATTAGTAATAAGCTAGTTAAGAAAAGAAAAAGAAGAAAAGTAAAAAGCATAAAGTAAAAAGCAAATAAAATCCTCTCTCTCACCCTTATTTCTCTATTCTCTCTCCTTCCCTCCTCTCTCCCAGCCGATTTCCTCCTCCTCCCTCTGGTTTCCAGCTGATTTTGAAGCTCCCAAATAGCTTCCATGGCATCTCACTTTCTTCTCCATGCTCTAGCTTCATTAAAGCTCCAATCACAAAAATAAGTACATATATTTATCTCCTCATCATTCTCTATCATTCTCTCTTTTCAAAATCCAAAAATGAGGAAGTTCATCTCCATGGGTTTTGCCCATTTGAAGAGAAAATGGTACCAAATCAAAGCTTGGAGTCTCCTCTCTCCATTAAGGTAAACATTTCCATGAAAAAACTCATGTTTCCTCCATTTCTTAGTGGGCCGATTTTAGCCTCTAATGGAGCTCTATTTTTCTCTCTCTTTTGAGCATTATTCCAACCCTTCAATGGTGGTGGGATCACCTTCTTGAATCAAGGGGTAAAACCTCTCTTAAAAATTCCAAAAAAGGTAAACCCTAACTTATGTGTTCTAAGCCTTTCATTGAATTAGTAAATTCTAAGGGTTAGAAGTTTAATTATATTCTTTTTGGTGTAATGTGGGTGTTGGGATGGAGTTTGGAAACTCCATTGCCCAACTTGACCGAAAAAGAAGAGGGGAGAAGGAAGAGAACAAAAAGGAACTCAAGAGGATTTAAGGTAAGAAAACCCTCTTAATGCTAATTATAATGCATTAGAATGATGGGAATGGGTAAAATAATGAATGAACCCAAAATGTTGTACTAGGAATGTAGTTGGTGGAAGTTTGAGAGTATTTGTGAATTAATGTTTGGATTGAAGGCCTTAGAGCCAAGTAATTTACGTATGTATATTGGTATTGTTGTTTGAGGAAGTATTAGTAAATTATGATTTCTTTGATTGCTGGGAGGACCCTTGTATGGGTGTGGCTGGTTTAGGAATGATTCTGGTGAGAATTGATGAATGTGGATAAGTTAGATTTGTAGGCAAACTATGGCAAAATTTTAGTAGGAAATAAGCATTATTGGATTACTTGGTGAATGGGAGAACCAAGGTGTGTATTGGGTTGAGTAGAGATGTCAGTAACCATGGAATGGTAGTTAGAGGATGAGAATAAAAGGGTGTAAAAATCTGTAGCAAAGAGTGTTGAAATGCATTGGAAAAACTAGGAAGAACTAGTGTGCAAGATTTAGGAAAATGAAGGTTGGACTTGGGTATAGATAGTGCATTTGTTTGGGAATGAATTGGAATGGTAAAAATGGAGTTATGACAAAGTGCAAAGTGCAAAGAGAAGTTTAGAAATGCACAAGTGTGCAAAATGTAAAAACAAGAATGGAAATTTGTAGAAATTGAACAAGAAGTTGAGTAAGGATTGGACCAAGGATTTAAGGAGTTTAAAGGAGTGTATAAGTGTGTTTAAAATGTATAAACATGTGGAAAGATTATGGAATGATTAGAGGTGGATTAAGGGTTGATTTGGGGTTGAAAATAACTAAGTAGCAGTTTTTAGCAGGGTCGAGGACCTAGGATATGTACCAAGTCCCGGACCGCATCAAAAATGTCGAGAGTGAAAACTGCAAGTGGTCCAACCTAGGTCCGGGACTTGGTCCGGACCACCCCCAAAATGTTGCTGAAAAGTGGTTTTTAGGGTTTAAAACATGGGTGATTGATTGTAATGGTTTTAGAAGTTGTTAAGGCCTTGTTTGGTGGTATGTAAAGGTCCTAAGAAGTGTAAACAGTGTGGGAATGATGAGAAGTAAGAACATAGTTTGACATAAGTAAAACTAAGCATAACGGGACAACGGGGTAAGTACGGGAGTAGTAATTATTAATGTACCGTATGAACACAGTATTAATAACAATGTCCAAACATTATCAGTGGAACAAGTGTGAACCAAGGAACAAGGGAACACGTGGTAAAGCTAACCCCGGTGAAAGGTATGATTTTCTCATGCCCTGTATGCTAACCGAGCTACGTTGATTTGTGTGCTGTATGCCGGCTAATCAAGATTGAAGCATGAAAATGGTTTATTGCCTTTCATTGTATGTCTTGCTGTATGATGTTGAGCTAACCCCTCTTGAATGATTGTGTGTCTTAACTTAGTGTGTAGACCGACTCATAGATGAGTCCTGTTGTTTAGTGACTCGTAGTAAGAGTCATGTTATGAATTAATGGAAACGTAGAAACACACTAAACTAACGAACCACGAAAACGTAACGTAAACTCACTAGAATGAGAGAGAGTGTACGGGACTAGTAACCTCCCGATAACGGTAAGAGAACCGAAATGAACAATCCACAAACCAATAAATAGTGGGAGTACATATAAGTAACCCCTATAAGAAGAATTGAGGATGGTGCAAGACATAAACCATGAGAGTAGTAAAGAATGATGAGGGATATCCAAACCCCTTAGGAAATTAGTTGACCCACAATGAGAGGACCCGACTAATGTAACTAATGTCCCGAACATGAGAGTATTCGATACGTTGGGGAAACCCTTAAATCTGAGAATACTAGACGTTGGTAATTCCCTAAGCTAGTGGAGGTTATCGAGAGAGATGCTTCTAGGCTAATCCATGAGATTGTAAGATACTCCAAGAGAGGAGTGTTGGGAATTTGAGTAGTCCAGTAAAAACGGACATTTGAGTATTTGGGGAGCTAAGTGTATAGCTCCGCTTGTATTGTAAGCCCGGTGGCGAGTCATGTGTATGACTCTGCCTAGAGGCTATGAGTAATGAGTATTGTGTAATGAGTATGTACAAGTAAGTAATGAGTATCGAGTAGTGAGTATGTACGAGTAAGTAAAGAGTTGAGTAAGGAGTAAGTACGAGTATGGTACCGAGTATTGAGCAATGTGTAAGTATGAGTGATGCAATGGGTATTGAGTGATGAGTAAGTATTAGCAAGTAACGATATTGAGCAAGCACGAGTAAGTAATAAGTGAGGTAATGAGTGCAGTGTGAGTAAAGCAACAATTAAGTAAGATTAAGCTTGTTGTAAGCCTTATGAACCCGAGCGGAGAGAAAGAGAGCATCCGATGAAACCGGATGAACGAATAACTAAATGAACGGTTGACTGACAAATTGTCTTCCTTGGTAGGTATTGAACCTTGTATATGTATGTAAGTATTGATGCTTGTATTGTCGTAGTATTAGTATGTATGTATGCATGTAAAACGAACTCCATGCATATTCGACCAAAGTAGTCGGTGTACCCCGGTTAGCACGCGGGGTATGCAAATTTCATATACAGCAATTTTACTAAGCCCCTAAGGGCACCGTTTTTATTTCTACAGGTACTTTGAAGCCGACCACCGTTCGAGAGTGTAGGACGGGGCTGCTATGTAAGCATGGGTAGTTGAGTAATAGGAATTGTATTTGTATTGTAATGCGAATTTCGAAGTCCAAACTGTATCAGTAATTTAAGGATTATAGTAGACTCGGTATAGTATTGTATTGGAGTTGTATTTGAATTATGATTTGAGTGTGCAATGGAAAGTAATGTATTGTGTTGAGTACTCGGTATGTTCAAATTCATCAGACCGATAGTATGTAGTAATGTAACTGGCATTGTTAGTCACGTGGGTGACTAGCGGCATTGTACACCCGCCGTTGTGTATGTAATACCAGTTGCGAAGGTAAGTATTTATATAGTAATGACGGTATTAGCGGTAGGGGTGTTACAAAAGTGGTATTAGAGTGAAGCACCACTCTGATGGATGAAATACCGAGTTTAGGAAAATACTGAGTTAGGAATTAGAGACTTAGGGCTAAGGGTTGAGTGTTAGCGTGTGGGGTACGCTAGATAGGAACTTCCGTATGAACCGGAAACCTACGACAACCATACCCGCCCTTTGCAACCCACGATATTAAGTTGGGAGAAGAACGCTAGAGAGATTGAAAGACCTCTCACACTTGGGTAAGACCCGATCTGGCAGCTGCAAAAACAATCCTTATTAGAAAAAGAACATGTCATACGGTGTAGAATCCAAGAACTGGATGTCCTGAAGACGGTTCCCGTTGGATGACGATGGCCGCACTTAATGGCGGAGGATTGAAGATCCTAAATGAAGGATAATGGAATTTATGGCACCATGGGGTGACATGCTTCGCAGTCGCAAGAACCATGCGCAGCCGGCGAGAGGGGAAGCACAACCGCGCAGTGGAGCGAAAATGACAGAGTAACAAGCCCGAGACAAGAGAGTCTGTAGACTGTAATGTTCGATAATACCAATAACGGTATAAAACCGACTAAGGAATTAGTCAAGGTTGGATAAATACCAAACCTACACGCCAAGAGGCCATAATAACCAAACAACATAGTTCAGATGACAATGAAAGTATTCATAAAACATACACCTATAGGACTACAACGTGGTTCCTAAGGATAAGTTAAGTCTCGTTAACCACAGTGAAGGTGTGAGACACCCGGATTGACGACAACCATGTCAAGAACACCGAGAAACGACTCAGGAGATTGATCACCAAGATCAAAGGAAGATCTAATAAGACCACCAAATATGGATGGAAACGATACCGTAACCGGTATACGTTAACTGAAAAACAACCTACCCACGCACTTGCCCAGGGCAAGTGCAGCAGAGGCAAGACAGTTGGAAGACTTCTAATGACCAACGAGTGCATACTAAAGTACCACCATGAGGATTGAAGCAAATATAGGATCACTAATCCTAGGAATTTGAAACAGTGAAACCTTGGAAAGGCCTAACGACCCTACCATCATATTAACGAACGTACCAGTCAGCGAGAAGCCGGACTTGGTCAAGACTTCAGACATGGCAACGCCATGAAGAATTTCTTCTAACACCGAACTGTTATTTCAAAGCCCAATTTTTTTTTCAAAACCATAAACCCTTCTTTTAAACCTCGGATTTTTAAAACCAAACCAACAGAATTATGGTGAGTATCATAGAATGATACAAGAGGAGTTGACAGTAGAATACTTCACCTAAGCGTGTGACGAGCACTACGAGTGTACCCAAATACGGGATATGGGACGACCGCACTCTGAAGGAGCTTGCGGGCCTGACAAATAGTCAGGTAAGTGGTAACGTACCAATAAGGTACCCCACTTATGTATACGTGTAGTGTACGAAACATGGGAAGTAGTCAACTCCGTTCTACGGACCATAAGTAAATTCAAACCAGAACAGTTGGATGCCTCGAACGGGCAAAGGAAACTCAGATAAGCTTACAAGCTAAGGAGTCAAGAACTCACCCCAGGTGGATGATTAAGAGTTAAAAGTGCGAGAAGCACTAACAACTGAATAAAGACATTGAATATGTCTTGAATATTGAAGAAAAGCATGATAACTGGAAGGAATACCTAGTCTAAACACTGTAAGGCAAACACCTAACATTAACATATCAGTGTTCAACGAACGGGATGGAATTCCCGGACAACGACCACAAACACACAGGGTGATCATATAAGGTACCGGAGGATACCATTCACCACTAAAGGAAATACCAAACCGGTTAAATATATGAGAAGTACCCATGGTCTACCCTAAGAACGGGAGACGTTATAACCCTCAATGGGATAACTAGATCCAGAACCACAAGGTAGGATAACAGACTAGACACACTCATAAATATCAGCCAGATGTAATGGCATAATCAACAACACCCAGGAGCGCTCCTTGATGGGTGTCGGAAGCGTGATAAAACAAGAGCTAGAATGGACACTCGGTTAGAACACCGAAGGGATCCCACATACTATAGGATGCCCTAAATTAACAATGACAACAATCAACGTCAAATTACTTACCTCCAAACCAATTGATAGTATAAAGAGAAGCAAAGCTTGTAAACTGCCTGAGATGAGCCGAGCTCTAGGCAATGTGGCTAGTATGCCATAAACCTACTACAGGACACAACCCAACGATTACAAAAACCAATGTGAACGATATGAAGAGTTGCCAAGAACAGCACCAGTGAGATGGTTTATTAACTAACGAGCAAAGATACCCCTCGTTAGTGTGGTATCGCAAGGGGGGTGAACATATAGATCCAAAGAAGGGGAGACCATCAACAAATGTCTGAAAACATATCCCTTTCAGAACTACATATGTAGTGAAGCTTGAGCATACAATTATTGCCAAGCGACAACAAGCTTCAATAACAATTGTTGACAAGCAAGTAGTAACCGGTTCAGAAGGAACACGATATGTGGGAACATAAGTATAAGTAGATAACGCTCAAGGAGCTCATAAGTATAAACGCTGAACCGTGGTATAAATTGTGGAAATGCATGAGCTGAAGCTAGCAACAGCGGATGCCATGTAAACCAATACTGTAGAATCAGTAAGAACATGGTGCGTAGCAGGCGACCAATGTATGTGAATAATCACCCGATGCTATGGAGTTTGTTAAATACGAGATGGTAGACAGACCGGGCAACAAGCCAGGAGTCTGCACCAAATAATGAAGCACCACACAAAGAAGTAATGGTCATTCCTATTGCGATCACATAAGAGATTTACTGCCAAGGGTTTACGCCTCTGCACTTTGTAGAACTGAGTGTTTTGGTATTGCACTTGTGCAGTTAATGATCTAGTGGGATAGCTAGGAATATAGGGAAATGTAAATCGTGGTAAATCTTCTTTTCACCAACGTACATGGCATAAGCCAGTTAACCGTGTGGCCTAAGGCCAAAAAAGCACGAAAAGTGTGAAACACACCAACAATCACAAGATATGAGTTCCATTAGAAAAAAAGTGAAAGGAGACTTAAGAAAGTCACAAGGACCGACGCATAGAAAATGCAAGGTCATACAAGTGAAGAACACTTGTACAGAATTAGATAAATGGGCATAATTCAGAAGCCACTGACAACAGAGGAAGCACTACAACTAAGTAGTAACTTAACCTCACCCGAAATAAGTCGGAGGAACCCAGTGAATAATCATGTGAGTACGAACAGTATGTACAATAATTGCGAGTGTAACACCCCTACTCATAAAGCCACACTTATATCATAATCCTCAATTCACTTATATTAACTTTGCAGCGGATTTCTTACAACATTTGGTGTTACCGCCGTTAGTCACCCACATGACCAACTAGGCATACTAAATCTCCAAGATCTAGCTATGGTCTGATGGACCTGAATATACCGAAAATTAGTACTTACAAGCCTTAACCAATTACGTAACAATCTTACAATCTCCTTACATCCTATACAACTTACTAACAACTAATACCATTCACTAAACGAGTGTGCATGCACAACTCGTACAAATAAAAGAAGACAACCTGAAGTAATACTACCTGATCCTACCCTTAGGACTGTCGTCTCTGTCATTCACTTGTAAAATATAAACAGTAGCCCCTGAGGGGGTCAGCACCTTTGCTGGTACGATCCTCTCATGGCCCCTAAGCTAACGTGGCTACGATGACTAATTGTCGATAGCATGGAGGTTGATTAGATGCACAACATAATAGAAAGTTCAATAAACAACAAGCCACATATGAATAATCAAAGTTCAAACACAATGAACGACTTAAAAGCGTTCCCTTAATTAATGAGTTAATCATTTAACTCCCTAAGTTATGTTTCCTCTTAACCTCAGTCCAACCTTATTTAACCTCAATCTTAATCCTTATCTCAGTCTTAGAATCAAACCATTCTTTTAATAGAAATGGTTGTACCTTATCTCAAACCTTATCTCAATCTTATCTTTGTTCTTATCTCAATTAAGTCAACCGTTCTTAAATTAGAATGGTAGTTCCTTAATTCATTGTTAATCTTGTCGCGCCAAGTAACCCTAACCAATGAGTTATCAGCTCCATTGGTTTACATAAACAATGTTTGTTAGAATTAGTTGGGATTTAGGTAGATCCCACCACACCTCCTCAGTAATGCCTCCCACCTCGAACAAAAATCGAGGTGACTGGGTGCAAACGGTTTAAATTGATATATTAAAAGCTAAGAAATATTCCTAGAAGATAACAAATCAACAGACCGTCGGGTTGCAAAAATCCCGGTCGTAGTAGTATAGTAATTTAGAGGCAACCAGGTATCAATCCACGGGACTTGAGGTAAATAAGTCCAGCCTTAGGCAATGGGTAACTAAAGAGGGGTTTTTTTGGTTTTGGGATCAGTAATAGACAAGAATATAAATAGCAGGTAAATTAAGCGATAGATAGGGAGTGAATGGTACTCTAGGTTCAGGGAGTTGTTTCGCTAGCTAGGTTCTGCATATTCTACTAGACAGGGCGCATGGTTCTAATCTGACTTAACAAGTATATCTAGATGGTTTTATTGCACAAAATTACTATTCTGGTTTGGTCCGGAAAGCCACCTAATTGCTAATGTAATCTATCAGATAACAATTATCACATGTAACAGGTTAATAGGATCGTCAATGCTAATCACCTTATCTGATCATAACATGATTCGAGGGCTCATGATAAATTCATGACGTTTATTAAAAGCACTTAAAAGCATTAACCTGAACAATCCAAATAGTCTCAATTAAGCAGTAAAATAATGCAGAGTTTAACTAATTACAACATCCCTTCCCCAGAGTATATCCTTTTAGCTAGACATAGTAATTGAAAGCATAAATGAGAGAGAGTTAGGAGAAATCATCTGTTATGAAGATCCTCTCGATTGCTCCGCCCTTCGTCCTTGCACTATGCTAGCTTGGATGTTGGATTTGGCAACAATGAAGTGAATTTGGTGAAATGGAACGAAAATGGAAATATTGGGAATGTTTATGAGACGTCCGGATGGGGTGGGTCGAACACAAATCCGGACGCAAATCTGGACATGAGATTTTGTGTGACGTGTGTGCGAAGTCTTGTGTGTGATTTTGTGTGGAGAAATTGGAATGAAAACGTGTTTGATGTGTGTGTTTATGTTTGAGTATATGTATGGACATGAAGTACGGGGGAGCTATTGTTTGAATGACCAGAGGATGGATGGAATGAGAGATGGAGGAGGAGATGATGAGATGTGTAGACGAGTGTCTGGTGCGAATTGAAATGGAGGCTGGAGAGAGGGTTTAAATAGGCTTAGGAGTAAACATTGGTTAGTGGTGAGTTGGGTAAGAGATTGATTGAGCATGGACATCGTTTTAATTTACACGGAGTATGGGCTAAACCACCGCTTCGGCTGATAATTGCGCCGAAAGCATAATTATCAGCGCGATGATTTTTATTTTTTCGTTTCTGTGTGACGTCCACGTTTGAGTCCGCATATGGACAGGGGTGTCCTCACGAGATCTACACGCTTCCGCATTTCTGTCCGCGTACGGACCTGACTGTCCTAACGAGATTTACTCCTGTCCGTGTTGGTGTCCGCGTGCGGACATGACTGTCCTGACGAGATCTGTGTACACGTCCGCCATGGGCGTCCGTGTTGCCGACATGGAACAAAAGGGACTATCCGCGTTCTGTCCACGTATTAGGACAGGGTTAAAGGCGAATTCGATCTGGAGCTGTCCGCTTCTGTGTCCGTGTCTGCCCATCCGGACAGATATCCAGACATGTGTAAATTTTTCTCTTTTTTTCCAAAAGCTCTAAACTCCTTCCTAATCACGTCCTAAGCCAAAATAACATGAAAACAAGAAGGTAAATGCATAAATCTAAGTAAAAGAATATGGAAAACAAGGGTTCAAAGCACTGAAAAGATAGATCAATAATCAGTGCATCAAATTCCCCCACACTTATCTTTTGCTTGTCCTCAAGCAAAATAGAGAATAAAACTATCTTCCAGGCTGTAGCATTGAAACTCAGGGTTAAACAGATGCAGATAGAAAGCAAGAAATGATGACGATCAAAAGAATAATTCTACTTCTGGATGTAGGTTTTCGCAGTCAGTGAAAAAGAAGGATTTTTAAAAGCATAGAGAAGTCAGAATACAAAAAATGGAAGTAGATTAATGGGATCTTCCACTATTCCTTTCCTCTAACCTTTGGATGTCAAGGGGTTTGAAGTAATGCCTTATTCCGCAATACCTTCAACACCACGTACTCATGATCAAAATTTAAACTGCAATCAATTTTTCGCATGCAAGAACATTCTTTTTTAAGAGATATATATAAACACAATCAAATTATTGCGAATTGTAGAGTTATTCTGTAACCCAGACTTTTCTCTCTATCCATGTAACAGTGTTGGGCCAACTATCCCAGATCCCGAGACCTTAGGTAGATAGGTGTTAAGGCACCCTTAAGAATTAATTACCGGATAGACGAGGCCTGCTTTTGTTTGGAAAATTTTTGTTTGATCAGTGGAGTACCTTGACTTATCCTTTTCATTCCAAACTTTCAAATCATTTCCAAGAGTCCCAAGCTAAACTAATTCAGTTTCCATAATCAACTACTTCATCAAATTTTAGTGAAAATAGATTAATTTTGAATAAAATTAGATGTACAAACACCCTAAAGCAGAAGGATTCTTGAGGTAGTCAACATGCCTTGATTTCTAAATCTGCTTGAAGAAGTGATTTTTCTCGAAAGCAAGTATACAAATAAAGACAAGTGTGACATTTAAACCCAACTTGCACATTCAGATTGTTTTCTACTCTTAATTTCCCCCCACACTTGAGAAGAGCAATGTCCCTATTGCGTGGAAATCTAACCCCAAGTAAGGTAGTATAAACGTAGAACATTGGTAAGCAAGTAGAGAGAACAAAATGTAAAAAGAGTACTCCCTAATGTTCCAGCAAATCGTAAGTTCGTGTGCAGTTGAGGTTTATTTGTCGTGCTATACCTCTCCTCGACTGCATAAGTGTTGAGTGAGTGAAAAATAGATGAGGCTGCACAACATATCATTAGAGGAAAATAGAACATAAGTTTTAACATTAAAACAACTGCAAGTTAGTTTGGACGATTTACGACACCGTTTACCCTTTAAAATAAAATAAAATAAAATAAAGGTAAAAACATCAAAGAGTGCAAACTAAATAAATAACAACTGAAATAAAAACAAAAAATAAATAGATGATCACTGTGATGGTCCCGGGGGTGGTCTGTGATCCTTGTGGTCCATGAGTCTCTGGATGAGTAGAGCTGTCGCACTCTGAACCTCGTCGCTGCGCTCTATGCACTGGGTAATCCGATCCTGTGTCTGGCGCAGCTTGTCAATATGCCCTGCCATCTGCTCCTGTCTTGCTGGACGACACCGACCTGCTGCTGCAAAAACCTGCTGCTGTAGGACGGTATCCATCGTGGCTGCAGCTCTAGAGGAATGCTCATGACCGGAGGAATAGGTGGCTGCATGGTAGTAGTGGCCGCCGGTGCAGAGCCCAAAGTCGAGGATGAAGCAGTAGCCCCAGGCTAGAGCTGCCACGTACCCAGCTCCCAACCGCTAAGCGCATGAAGCCCCACCTCTTCAAAGTCTAGAGAGATAGGGCTCTCACCCTCTCGCACGTCGACCCTGGTGAATACGTCGTCAGGTAGCACACAGGCGAGGTGGTGGTGGATGAAGAAGGGAAAGATGGGCGTGTGAACTTCTTCTTCTTCGATATCAGGTATGTGATCCATTCTAGCAGTGAAGGAACATGATGTAAGGGACGGAGATCATCGCTGTGGAGCGGGAGGCGGTGCTAGGAAGTAGTCAATCAGCACACAGTCCTCGTCAGTAACATCATTTCCAGCACGAGGCCGGATCTGATGGCTGAGGATCTCTGCTACCAGCCTCTGCATGAGCAATGAGAGGCTGGTGTAGGGGATGACACCCTTACTCTCCTCTCCCCTATGTCGAGACGTCTAACCAATCTCTTGGACCCATCAAGTCCTAGTGGTCCTCAGCAGCTCCTCACCCATATCTACATGGGCTTACGCGTTATCCGGAAGCAGAAAAAACGGTACTGAATGAGGTGGGAGTGATCTCAACCGGGTGGTGGCGCACGTAAGAGTTAATGACATTCAGCGTATCGTGCGCCTGGGCGTTCGCGTAGAACTCCTGGACTAGGTTAGGAGAGAGAAGGCCCTCGCCCATCCTCAGTTGTGTGGCCATCCCGAAGCTCTCAAAGATAGGCTGTATTCTGTGGTGTTGATCACCTCTGATGTGATGCGCCTCTCCATGACGAATTTCCCGCCCTGGTCGTACCAGGCACGGGCGGCGGCCGAGATAAACCCATCCTCACGTAGTGGAGAAAGCGGTGGAGCATGTGACCCCACCTCCTCTAGTACGAGGCATCTATTTATAGTTGTCAAACAGGGAATTAACGTGAATAATAAAGGATGCAATGTTGAAAGGCAAAAGGACACAAACTGACAAAAGCGAGTTCATAGCAAGTCGTATTCTCAAAAGTTCTTAATCGCGGGCGAGCACGGTTATTTATGGCTTAACAATCAACAAACATGAAGGTGCAAAGCTAGAATTAAATTTCAAAAATTTTGCAAATATTCAACATGTCCGGACCTGTGTCCGGGTGGGATGGCGCGGATGCAGGTCCGGACGGCTCAAGAACCCTAATGCGGAACCGCAGCGACATAAATCGCCCAAATCACTCATATTTCACACAAATTTCATAGATTTCGCACAAAGTTTGCAAATTACCTATCCTAATTTGCAGATAATAACCGAGTATACTCAAATACTATCCGTTTTAACATTTTCGGTTTGATTCGAACCAAAATTTCCCAAAAAACTGAAAAACCTGATTCGCTGGGTTGTGCTAGTCGTCGCGGTGGATTTCGTTGGTGGTGGTTGGGCTGGGTGCGTCTGCGGCGGGTCGGAGCTCAGTGGTGGTGGTCGCCGGCGCGGGTTGGTGGTGCTGGTGTGTGTCTCGCAGGAGAAGAGTTGAAGGGCGTCAGTTGGGTCGAGTTCGATGGCAACAGAGAAATGGGGAAACGAATAAGAAAGGAAGAAAAGAGAAAGAAGAGGAAGAAGAAATCGGGCTGTCTCTCGTCCGTGAATTCGTCCGTGTATGCGGACGTCACTGCCTACAATCGTCCACGATTGTGTCCGTTTACGGACAAGGCTTAAAATCAAAAAAATTGCGTCTGTGTAGCTGTCCGTATACGGATGTGGGTGGGAGTAGAGGCGCTGTAGACAGATTCTGTCCATGTGAGCGTCCGTGTTGCGGACATGGGGACTTTATAACGTGTCCGGGTGGTGCTGCTCGGACGCCAATCTGGACACGTTGGAAATCTCTTTTTTTTTTATATATAAAAAATTTTATAATTTAAAATTTTAAATCACCAACAATATCACAGAAGACTTGATAAAGGCTAACTAAATAAACACAGATAAGCAGTAAATCAGACAAGATCAAATTAAGCACTCAAAGTACAGAAAGCCAAGAGTGAGGGTGTAAGAATTGCTCCCTGATCTTTTAAGGAGTAATGCTTCATGATTCCCCCACACTTGAGTTCAGCCAAGCACCAATTTAGCTAATTGAGAAGTTTTGAATCTGCAAGGCCAGAAGAACTCAAGTGGAAACAGATAAAACCATTAGTAGAAAATAAGAGCCAAGGCTCTTTCAATATGCACAACAACTATAAACACACCACAAATATTAAAACAGAAGAGTAAAATAAATGACTAAAACAAGGAAGTGAAAAGAGATACCAACCGGTGGGTTGCCTCCCACCAAGCTGCCCGGAGTTAAAGTCTCTGGCTAGACTTCGCAGGTAGTATCAAGGAGGGCCGCCACAACAGCTAGCAATAGCTTTCTTCAGTCTGAAATACCATTGTGAGTGCGGCTTCTTTGATGATTTTTGATGGGGTGCTGCAGTATAGATAGCAAACATAAGTAATGGAATAAGTACTTTCAATTAAGGATACACCTGTTGCACGAGGCTGAGAAAAGGTATCGCCTAGGTATTTCTTCAGTCGAGCACCATTCACTTTGAATACCTCTCCTGACTTGTTTTCTAGCTCGTAGGAACCATAGGTAGTGATCCCCATGACTTTAAATGTCTTGCCCAATGGGATTTCAGCTTACCAGGAAAGAGGCGCAGCTGGAATTATAGAGCAACACTAGTTCCCCTACTTTAAATTCTCTCTTATGGATCATTTGATCATGGATTCTCTTTGTGCGCTCTTTATAAATTCTGGAACTGTCATAAGCTTGTTCTCTTAGTTCTTCGAGTTCAGACAACCGAAATTTTCTTTTCTCTCCAACAGTGTGTAGATCAAAATTTAGGGCCTTCAATGCCCAATAAGCTTTATGCTTTAATTCCACTGGAAGATGGCAGGCTTTCCCATACACAAGCTTGAACGGAGACATCCCTATAGGAGTCTTAAAAGCAGTCCGATATGCCCACAAAGCGTCATCCAGCTTGATTGACCAATCCTTCATTGATGCATTAACAGTCTTCTGCAATATCCATTTAAGCTCACGATTGGTCACTTCTGCCTGACCATTAGTCTGGGGGTGGTAAGGTAATGTCACCTTGTGGGTCACCCCATATTTAGTCATCAAGGAGTCGAAGGCTCGGTTGCAAAAGTGAGAGCCACCATCACTGATAATCGCCCTGGGTACCCCGAATCTGGTGAATATGTGCTTCTTCAGAATTTTTCCCACTGTCTTAGCATCAGCAGTGTGGCATGGAATAGCTTCAACCCACTTTGAGACATAGTCCACAGCTACTAGGATATTGGTTTCCATGGGATGAAGGGAAAGAGCCCGTGAAATCTATGCCCTAAACATCAAAAAGCACCTCAAGAATACCTTGCTGAGGCATCTCATGCCTTCTAGAGATGGTTCCCATCCTCTGACAGGGGTCACAATGGGAACAGAAGTGGTGGACATTTATGTAGAGTAGGCCAAAAGAATCATCACTCTAATATCTTCGCAGCTGTTCTTGTAAAACCATGATGGCCACCCGCCTCTTTAGCATGACAGAATTCTATTACACTCGGATCTCCTCATCTGGAAGGCATCACCTTATCAAACCATCAGCACAGATGCTAAACAGATAGGGATCCTCCCAATATAGTGGCGGGCTTCTGATAAGAATTTATTTTTCTGATTGTAGCTGTAATCGTGAGGAATCAACCCAGAAGCAAGAAAGTTCGCCAAATCTGCATACCAAGGTTCTTTCACCATTCCAATCATGAACACCGTCTCATCAGGAAAGAACTCGCTAATTGGGATTCAATCATCAGGGATGTCAAGCCTAGATAGGTGATCAGCAACTCCTTTCTGCTCCCTCTTTTTATCCACAACTTCCAAATTAAATTCTTGAAGAAGCAAGATCCACCTCAGAAGTCTAGGTTTCGATTCATTTTTCTGGAAAAGATACATGAGGGCCGTATGATCAGTGTGGAAAATCACCTTGCTTCCGAGCAGATATGGTCGAAACTTATCCAGCGCGAACACCACAGCTAGCAACTTTCTCTGTAGTAGTATAATTTTTTGTGCGTCTATCAAGGTCTTGCTAGCATAGGTGATTACTCTCAGCATCTTGTCCTTCTTCTGACATAATGCGGCTCCAACAGCATAGTCACTTGCATCCGTCATGATCTTAAACGGTTCTGACCAATCTAGTGGGACC
This sequence comes from Limonium bicolor, assembly GCA_023374045.1. NCBI lineage: Eukaryota > Viridiplantae > Streptophyta > Magnoliopsida > Caryophyllales > Plumbaginaceae > Limonium > Limonium bicolor. The sequence goes on from CM041777.1 coordinate 232,613,466, forward strand.
ACAATTAGAGCTGAGCAGAGCTTATCTTTGATGGTCTGAAAGGCTATCAAGCACTCCTCAGTGAACTGGAACTTGACATCCTTCTGAAGCAGGTCTGACAGGGGCTTAGCAATTGAGAAGTCCTGAATGAATCTCCTGTAGAATCCTGCATGACCAAGGAACGATCTGACATCCTTTACTGTAGTCGGTGGGGGAAGCTTCTCTATCACCTCCACCTTTGCTTTGTCGACCTGGATGCCCTCCTTAGAAACCTTGTGGCCCAGTACAATACCTTCCCATACCATAAAATGACACTTCTCCCAGTTCAATATGAGGTTCGTTGAAATACCCCAAACTTAAATATAGGGATTAAAATTTATCTAATACGTATTCAAGGGCCTAATGGTACCTAATTAATACTGGTAAGGAAAAAAAATCCAAAAGAAATAAAGAAACGCTTAAAAACGGAAAACGCTAAATAAGAGTTAAATAACTATAGGAGGTATGAAACCTCGGGTAGCGTAATATATGGATTCTAAAGGCCTAACAAGGCCTAAATATTATAAGGGAACAAATCCCGAAGAAAACGGATCCTTAAAACGGTTTAAAAACATTACCGAACCTTAAAGCACGTTTTTCGAGGTAACCGGAAAACGTGTCTTTAAGCGGGTCAATAGACTCGTAACAATTTTGGTCAGCTAAATAATCAGTAATAAATATTAGTGGAGCTTCAGAACCATAAAATCAAGAAAACGAGGAATTAGTAAAAAACTGTCAAAAAACGAGAAGTTGTGGGGTAGAAACATAAATAACCAAAACTTATGTGTCCACTTTGAAAACAAAAAGTAAAAGTGGTATGTGTGTGCTGTGTGTGTCCGATGGGGACTCCCCCTCTCACACTCTCTCACACACTCACTCTATATTTACAAAACAAAAAAATAAAGTAAACTAACCTACTTTATTACCTTACTCCCACACTCTCGCTCGTCCTATCTCTATCTCTCACGTACACACACCCTTCCTCTCTATTTCCGCTTCTCATTCTTCCCAGCGATGGCAATGGAGAATTGAAGAACCCCACTAAAAACTCACTTCTCTCATCTTGTTACTCCATCAAATTCTCCAAAAATTATAAAAATACCACCGTTGTCTTCCTCTCATCAAGAGCAACGTTTCTATCTTTTCAAATCCGAAAAGGAGAACTTTCATCTCCATGGGTATGGAGCACTTGGAGCTTCAAGTCTACCACTAGAACCATCTTCTTCTCCTTGTCATTTGAGGTAAAAATCTTCTTGAAACCTCATTGTTTTTCTAGCCTTATGGGCAAAACAAATTTGGAGCTAAACTCTTGCTTGCTCCTTTGTACTCTAGCCGATTTTTGCACTCTTGGAGGGTGAGGAATATTGTTCTTGAGCTATTCCAAGCATTACTTATACCCTTGCAAGGTAATGAAATTTATAAACCCTAAAACTTGCATTAGAACTTAAATAAGGGTTAGGGTAATTTGTGTTGATGGTGTATATGTGAATGGGTTGTAGTGTTAGAGAATTGAAATTTGCAAAACCGGTGGGAAGAGGAAGGAAATAAAGAAAGAAGAAAGGAGAAAGAAAGAGAAGCTAGAAAGAACAAGGTAAATGCCCTTACCTTGAGCTAGTTTGGTGTACAGTATTGTAACAGATTTTAAGTACTTGAAATGAGTAATGAATGAGGTTACGAGTAGTAGGTATGCTTAAGTATGATGAGTAATGTAATGTAGCTATTTTGAAGCTTGTAAATGTTGTTTAAAAGCTTGGGAAAAGCCATGGGTAATGTATGCGTATGTGCAGGAAACATTTCGTTGTAGGGTGTATGAATGCGTGAATTGATATGGGAATTGTGAGCTGAAATAGTGAGTGGGCAATGTCAAAATTATAGGGGAGACCATGTCAAAATTGGTCTAGGAATCTGGGGACTCAGTTGTGTAAGAAGAGGAAACAACCTAGGTAGTACAAGGTGTGCTTGGAGAGCTTAAAGTGTGTAGTTAACCACTTTGTAACAGATTTGAAAAGGAGTTAAGTGGGGAAGAACTAGGATGTAAAGTAATGCATTTTGAATGCTAGGAGTAGCATTAGTTGAAGGAATGTTGGAGGATAGAAATTAAGGTGAAAATCTGTAGCAAGAGGTATTGGATTTTATTGGAGGAAGGAAGAATGAGAGTACAAGACTTAGTAAAATGAATGTTGGACTTGGGTATAGATGTTGTAATTGCTGGGAAATGTATTTGGGATGCTAGTAATGGTATTGGTAGTAAAAGTATTGGATGGAGAATTGAGTTTTAAAATCTGTAGCATAAGTGTAGCAAAAACTGTTACATGGTTGGAGAAGAATGAAGGAATTGTGTAAGTTGTGTGATGGATTTAGTAATGGATTTGGTGGATGAATTAGGGATTTAGAGAGCTTAAATAGTACTAAAACATGTTAGGATGTATGTAGGAAGATTGGGGAAGCAATGGTGAAATTGGGAAGGAAAAATAAGGCCTGTAGCACAATCTGCTACCGTCCGACCCAGAGCCTAGATCAGACAGTGGGTCGGACGGGGCTTAGACAACGACAATAAACCTTTCTGGAATGGTCCGACCCAGGGCCGTGAGTCGGACGTGGGTCGGACAGGCAAAAAAATAGTGGTCGAAGTTTCTGACTTCGTCCGACCCAGAGGCTGGGTCGGACAGTGGGTCGGACGAGCTTGGACACGGGACCGAAACCTTCTGGAACGGTCCGACCCAGAGGGTATGGGTCGGACAGAATAGTGCTGGGTCGGACGGGGAGAATTTCAGAGAACGGTAATCTACTGGAATGGTCCGACCCAGGGCTTGGGTCGGATGCTGGGTCGAATGACCCATAACTTACAAAAAAAAAACTGTAAGCTATAGCTAGTATATATATATATATATTATTATATGTATACCCACCTATACATATGTACTATATATGTAAGCGAACCATTGTTAAGTAATTAAAAGTAAGTAAGTAAAATGTAAGTAAAGGAATGTAAAGACTTAGTAAGAATGGGTTGGAAACGTAAGAATAATCGAATTGAGTTAATATAATTAGATATCATTCGATTGTATGTATATCATAGGATTTGATTTGTGACACCGGAGGACGTTCAGAAAAACATACAACGGTGAACGGTATGATTTCTTCATGCCCTCTATCCTAATCTGGTTACCCCGATTTGTGTGCTTATTTGATTACCTAAATAAGATAAATGCATGAATCGGACTATATTGCACTTATCTGTGCTTGACTTATGTTGTTCCTGATGATATTAAAGTCTTGAACACTAGTTTGTATAATTTATGAAACATATGAATGATGATGACTTGTATTCGAATCTTGTATTGTACTTAAGTATTGTATTGTACTTTGTATAAATGAGTATTGAGCATTGTAATTGTGTATGTGGCTTGTATGAATGACCTTGCTAATTCCTAACTACCTAACTCCTAACTTAAGTGAGTAAACTGGAATGAGTAGAGTCCGATATAGCTTCGGCCACGCGTGAGGATGAGGAGACACAAGAGGTTGGATCCGATTCCTGACTCTTAAACTGGTCTGCGGCCCAATCCCTTAAATGGGTAGCATCCCGGATTGGTGAGTCAAGTAAATCCCGGTGGTGGGACGGAGTAGTCCCCGGGCCGGAGGTCCCGACGACTTAACATGAGTAAGAGTAAGAGTAAGTAAGTATGTATGAGTATGAGTATGTATGCGTATGTATGGAGTAAAGAGTAAAAGAGTAATCTCCACCCGATTAACCCGGGTGGACCAATGAAGCTAACAAGAATTGCATATTGTGTATGTAATGAATATGGGTATTTCGGAAGAAGGTAAGTATGTATTGGATGGTATATTGTATTCCTTGTTGTAATGAAGTGTATGTATGTATGCCTTGCGTAAGTATTATGGTATTGTGTATGAAAGCATGTATGCATGTTGTGTGAATAAATGAACTGCATGTATAAGACCAAGTGGTTGGCGTACCCTCACCAGTACGCGGGGTATGCGGTTATCATTCGCAGTCCGTGGGCCCGACATTATTAGAAAACCTAAATTTTGAATTTTTAAAAATCCCGCCGCCGTCCGTGGGCGTCCGGGCTTACGGACAGGGAGTCCGGGACCCCGGACATGACGTCCGTGGGTGCAGACCGCCCTCGGACGGCGGCGTTGAGGCTGTTCCCGAAGGTGTTTTGGCTCAAATTTTATGGGTGTGTAGCCTGAAAGATGTACAAGACGTTAGTGATAGAAAGTTCTCAATTTGAATTTGAATTAAGCACGAAACTTGGTAAACAAGTTATTGGACAGAAGCTTAAACAAATAGCAATACAGAAGCGTAAAAAGGTTAGTTTGAACCCAAAATTTGACAGAGAGTTAATAAGGTGGTGGGGAATTAGAAAAGTAGAATTGTAACCTGTATTACTTCGAATTCAAGAGGATTCTTCATGTCGGGATTCTTCGGAGGCTCCGATGGTGCCGGTTCTGGATTGTTCGACCCGAGCTTCTGGTTGTTGATTGTTAAAGGTGTTCTTCACATTTGGAGGTGGTTTGGTTGATGTTTGATGATTGATGATATTGTGGGAGTTGAAAAATATGTTTTGGTGTTGATTTTTATGAGATTTCAGTGTTTGATTGTGGCTCTGGAGTTCAAAAAGTGGAGAGAGAGAGACGGCTGCCTTCTTTGAGAGAGTCTAGGGTTCTTGAGGTTATGAGATTCTGATTTGATCCAAAAACCTATCCCCTTATATAGACTTCTTTAAAGATAAAGAAAATCTAGTAAAAGTAAGATTCTTTGGTATTTTAATTAAAAGACTTCCCAAAGGAATTTGCTGTGAAATTTTAACCACATGTCAAGGATGGATATAATGAATTTCTGCTGGAAACCGAATTTTTTAAATGTTGGAATATTTTTAAATTGAATTTCCCGTCAGATTCAGTCAGAAATTGCTAGAAAATTATTGGAAATTCAAAAAATCAAAATTCAAACGCCATTATGCCTAAAATGCCATCCTCTATCATGGGTTTAAAATATCATAGCATTTCAAGCTGATTTGGGTGTCCTTTGGAGGAGAGAGAAAGCCTATAGGAGGTCTTAGGAGCCTTAAAATTTACGAAAAACGCCCCTAACAATGACGAAGCTGCTCCCCATGCCATGGAACACGCCAATCGGGCCGGGATCTCTCACTACTTAACTAAAATGCCCTCACAACACCAGCACCCCGTAGACCCTAACCGGGGGGTCAAAATTTTGGGTATAACAGATTGCCCCCGTCAACTAGACTTTGTAGTGGATGCAAAAGTCTGGTTGATGCTTGAGTGATGCCCCAAAATTTTGAACTCCATGGATTCTACATGTTGTGCGAAAACTGCGTTGACTGCATCCGCTATTCGGAGGCGCTGACTACCTAAGCAACAAAACACTGTCGAGCTTTCTAAGGCGCTGACTACCTATAAGTGAAAATGTGTCAAGCTATCTAAGGCGCTGACTACCTAGGATGTGAGAACTGGGTGGTATGCAAATGCAAGAATGCTGAAATGCCAACGATGCTAATGATGCTGATGTTGATGATGATTGTTGATGATGTTGATGATGTTGATGATGCTGATGTGCTGATTGATGCTGATGATGCTCGGAGGCTTCTGGGGACTGAAACCCGTGCCGATGCTCCTGGCTGGATCAATGTGGACTTACTGCCATCGCCCCCCCAAGCGGTGTGCAGGGTAACTCCTGGTAAAAACCCTGGGGACCTTATTGCCTTTGCCCACCATTCGTTGATCCCAAAAATAAGTTGACATCGCAAAAAGAGGATTTATTGCCATCACCTCGCCAACTTTCTGTCGCCAGGTCTTGTGACGCGCCTGGACAATGCAGCTAGGTCTTATGACGAGCCTATATGAATGAGATGAATGCAATGTGTTTGATGAGAGTGGGTGAGCTAAAAGGTAAAGGGTCTTACTACGAGCTAAGGAAATGCAACTAGGTCTTATGACACGCCTAAAGGACGGTTCTAGGTCTTTGCAAGCCTAAGGATGGTTCTAGGTCTTATGACGAGCCTAAGAAGGATCTAGGTCTTATGACGAGCCCTAAAGGTTGGATCTAGGTCTTAGACGAGCCTACATGAATGCGACTAGGTCTTACTACGAGCCTAAAGGTTGGATCTAGGTCTTATGACGAGCCTAAGGTTGTTCTAAGTGAAAGTGAGTAAAATGTATGATGGGTCTAAATGGATGTAGAAGGATTAGGGTTTATGTCAAATCTGGAGATGGTAGGGCTCAAGAGGGCCTACGGACGTTTGAGTGTGGAAGGTAGGACTTAAGACGGGCTGTGGTATTTGATGTGAGGAAGGGCCTAGGACGGGCCTGTGAATGTTTGGATGTGGAGGTAGGGCTTAGGACGGCCTGTGGGATGTGAGAATGGTTTGAACCTTTGGGCTTTGGACTTTTGGGCCTCAATCGGTGTTTGTTGCAATTGTTGGAACCAACAATTTCCCCCAGTATTCTTTCTTAAGGCAATCTGAGTTAGAATTCATGGCGATCGATCGGAACGATCGATTGCCCCCAGTATTTTCTTTGGCTAAACGTGTGAACAAGTCTCGTCCTCACAGGGTCAAGGCTTATGTTTTGATGTGGTGCTTCTTAACCTACACTCGACGTGTTTGGTGTTTGCACTCGTTTCTCACTTACGGTCACAACTTCTCAACCATTGAATTTGACATTTGTTAGATTTACGTGTTCAACCTGTTACTTTCACTTGATTGGATACACAACTACTAAGTCGGAAGTCTTTTGAGCTTATAACGTGGCCATGGGGTGTGATGAATGACAACAGGATAATGGAGGAATGTTTAGGATATGTGGAGCTTTATGGATGACCAAAGCTGCAACTTGCGCCGTCTCTCGGACTTGTCTTCTTTGCCTTGAAGTCATTTGGCTACTTCGTGATGACTTCGCTTATGAACTTGGGACTTGGAACTTTTGGATTGTTCCTTGCATCTTCTTTCTTTTTTCCAATTTTGGATTTCTTCGAGGCTTTTCAAGTTTGCTTTCCTTGAATCTCCTTTCCTTCGGGGTTCTTGTGTTTCCCGATTTTGAACTTTGAGAGCTATTTTTGATGTTGCTCGTTTGGATCCTGTGTCACTTTGGGACCATTTGTGGATCGTTTCGTCATGCTGGTAGCAGTTTTGCTTCTTTGGACTTGTGAAGTTGTTGTTCAGAAGTCGGGCTCCTTGCCTCCTTTGGTCACCGGGTCGATTATTCATCACTGGCTGGCTTATTTGTGGAGCTTGTAGTGTTGTAAAGAGGATGTATACAAAAAGCTCAGCGGGGGTGCCTAGGGTTTAATGTTAGGGTTCATAAACTTTTGGTTGTGTGGTGCTGTGCCTAGGTGCTTCGTCATCCCTAATAGTTGTGTATCCGTTCTTTGTTACTTTTCATAGGTTTAAGCGTAAATTTACAAATTACCCCCTTCGATCGGAGTCATGCCGTTTGCCTTACCTTAGAACGTGATCTCTCTGGAGTCATGTAAAAATGACTCCTCTCGTTCGCTCTTGGTTTTTACCGCTCAAGGCACTCTCACGAAGTGTACACTCAGAGACTTGTTTGCACATTTAAACAAAAGAAATAAACATCATCGTTCCCTAACTCAGATTGCCCCTAGTATTGTTGTGGGGTTTACTTGACGAACCTTAGAATGCCCAATTACTTGTGGAGGGTGATTGCATGTGTGGTGGTAAAAAATGGTGGTGAGTGGTGATGGGTGATTGCTGAGTGATTTATTCTTTGGCCTTTTGGTGGCAGCAGTTTTGTTTTTATGTATCAGGTGGAATAGCAAAAATAAAGTGATTGATATATGTGGTGGCTGCAATGGAGGTGGTGAATACATGGATGGGAAGGTGGTCTCGTACAGGGGGTCTCATAAAAAAACGAAGGTTTTTCTTTTGTATGTTGTAGACAAGCTTTACAAGAGAGAGTTTTTTTTTCCTTTCTCCCTTCTTTTCTTTTTTTTAGCACATGAACGGAAGTATACTCATTAGAACACGAATCAAAGAAGAAATTTTATTGATAACCAAAAGAAGTAACAATGACATTGAGTACCAACTAAATGGGAGAAACAACTAAACTAGCTAAAGAACTAAAAGAAAAGACAAAGGAAAAAGACAAAAGCTACACAAAACAACTAAAGGGAGAAGAAAAACAACAATGATCCTTAGTGGTGTTTTGGCATAGGATTCCCGAAGATATTCCCGCGCTCTGAGAACTGAAGTCCCTGGTCAATCAGGTCTTGGATCTTATGCTGTAGGGCCCTGCAATGATTGGTGTCGTGACCTGGTAACTGATGGTAGAGACAGAACTGATTTAGATTCCTGCCCAAACAGGTGACTCCTGGTCGGGGCGGAAGAGGTTGTAAGATGTTCTACTCCTGGAGTTTTTCAGAGCATGACTCAATGGCCGGCCAATATCTGTGAATTCTCGTTGACTGAAATCCGATCTTGGAGGTGGTACTGCCCGATAATTCCTCCCCTGTTCCCTCGGCTGCTGGACCGCGTTCACTTCGTTCTGTCCCGCGTACCTCTGCGGTGCGCTCTGTGCGTAAGCTGTGTCTGAGTAGGAAGCCTTTGCTGTTTCAGATTTTGGGAACTTCGAATTACTTCCGGATCCTCGAGGGTATCCAAGCTTTAGGTCTCCCTTGTGGATCTTCTCCTCCAAAACCCCTACCTTGCCCATGAGCATATCAAAGCTCGGAAAGTACATATACTTTAATTCATCATTGTACTGCTTTTGCATGTTCTCAACAATCATGCGGATTTGTTCCTGCTCATCCATCCTTGTAGGCATGCCTGCTGCCTTCCTCCTCCACCGCTTTATAAAGTCGGACATGGACTCACTTCCCGTTTGGCGCGTGCTGGCGAGGTCAGACCGGGTGATCTCCAATTTTTAGCATACTCAAAGTGAGTCAAGAAAGCTTCACATATTTCCTCATATGTCCTGGTGTTCATCCTCTGAGTTAGGTACCATCGTTGAGGGATCTCATCTAGGTATCGGGCAAAGACCTTGGCCTTCTGCATATCATTGAGCCTTAGGATAGACATCTCTCGATCAAACATCGCCAAATGAATTTGGGGATCGGTCGAGCCTTTGTAGAGACCCAAAGTGGGGAGCTTCAGTTTCGCAGGTAGCTCAACATCTAGATAGGATCCCATGGAGAGATAATAAAAACCAGCGGGTTTACCGGCCTTTTCCATGCGCTCAATGCGCCTCAAAGCCCTCTGAACTTCGGTGGCTAACTGGTTCCCAGGAGCACCACCACCGTATCCAACTTGGGTGTCATGTCCTTCTAAAGGAGATATTGTCCATGCCGTATAAAGGATTGACAAATCCTTGCAGCGGTCTTTCTTGTCTTGCCGCCTCCAAAGATCCTATTTTCTCATGGAGCTCAACTATTGCTGTCGTATGCCGTGCCTCCAAGGCTTCAATGGCGGCTTGATGTTTCCGTACGAGGCTGGCTATTTGATCCTGCTCCCCTGTCGGACCCTCAGCGGCCCTGCTTTGGGCTGCCGTTTCCAATGCGGCCAACTTATCTTCTAGCTTGGCGATTGTGTCCACATATTTATTCTCGAGTGCCTGGATTGCTTCCTGGTGTTTCAAATCAAAGTTTTTCATGAGCTCTTCAACAGAAGTGTTCTGGTTTTCCCCCCCTGCTGGCTGATCCTCCTGAGAGATATCGTCATGCACTTGGACCACATGTCAGATGAGCTAGAATCTACCTCGGGCTGAAATAACGGAGGTGGGGGAGTAGGCAGTCGGGTCAAACGTCCGGAACTTCTGTCCCAGCGCCTTTCTGAAATCTTGCCTTCTTTCTGTTTTGGGACATAAAAAAGAAACATTAGGGCACGGGCTTTCAATGACGTGGAAAGGCTTTCCTCTGAGGGCCCTTGTGTTCTAATCACAGGACTCTTTTGCTTTTTCGGACTATTTGGGCCGTTGAAACATTCAAGCATTTCATTCGGACTGGGAGAGATTGATGGGTCGATACAGACATTGGGCCTGAGGCCCAGGAGAAAGAGAACATATGCACAGAAGTCTTACATAAGGTGGTGATGCAAATGCCCTCACAAGATGACTCAGTCCAACAGGTACAGGTCGATCCGGAGAGGTGCTTGGGGCGCGGGCCCGGGTCGCCACAAAGGAATAGGGCTTGCACGCTATTCTCTTTGGGCTTCCCCACTTTTTTCACATCACCCAAAGGTGTGCCTACGGTCGGGTCTTTGACTGACCAAACAATGTTAGGTAATGGTACTGCCAGGAAAATGCTTGGGGCTAAGGCCCAGGTATTAAGGGGGTGTGGTTAGACGACACCCTCCTCTTTTCCCCCATTTATTCACATCACCTAAAAGGTGTGAGTCCCTGACAGGGGACCCTCAAACGGGTCCCGGGGTGAAATTGGTTTGCGTGGACCCTCGCTCTCATATGATGCAAGGGTGCAAAAATTAAAGTGCGCACGCAAGTAAACAAACAGAGTAAATAAAGCCATAATAAACATTTTCAAGTTAAGCCCTCTTTCTTAAAATTAAACAAGTTAAAATTAAGAAGTTTGTCCCCAGCAGAGTCGCTAGTCTGTGAGCCTCGATTTTAAACCCCATCCTATGTGGATTAAGTTGATTAGGATCTAATCGGGTTTTAGGTCCACTTATAACCTAAGATTAATAACTATGTCATATAACAATAATTATTAAAACCTAAGCTAGCTCACTGGGACCTATTATGAGTCGCCACCTAATTTTAACCTAGAGTAAATCAGGAAAGGTAGAGTTCGGGTTCGGGGGCTTGGTATTCGACTTATTTAGGGTTCAATTACTTCCATTACCCTTCCTAGGTCGTTTTTTCCTCTACTTGGTTTATTTACGGCTTATTACGAGTCGTTTTAACCTAAGTGCGCGAGCTTCTGTTTTTTTGTGTTTTTTAGCATTTTTTGACAGAAAACTAAAGTGAAATTGAAAGATACCTAAACTTGGGTTTCGGAGGCAGAATTAGGTCGAATTTTGCTTACGTCCGTAGCCACGGACCCCATGTCCGAGACCACAGACCCCAGTTATACAGAATAGTCGAAATTAAAGGAAAACAAAATTTGCAAGGTCCGGGGCCACAGACAGGCTGTCCGTGGGCCCGGACATTATTAGAAAACCTAAATTTTGAATTTTTTAAAAATCCCGCCGCCGTTCGTGGGCGTCCGGGCTTACGGACAGGGAGTCCGGGACCCCGGACATGACGTCCGTGGGTGCGGACCGCCCTCGGACGGCGGCGTTGAGGATGTTCCCGAAGGTGTTTTTGGCTCAAATTATATGGGTGTGTAGCCTGAAAGATGTACAAGACGTTAGTGATTGAAAGTTCTCAATTTGAATTCGAATTAAGCACGAAACTTGGTAAACAAGTTTGGACAAAAGCTTAAACAAACAGCAATACAGAAGCGTAAAAAGGTTAGTTTGAACCCAAAATTTGACAGAGAGTTAATAAGGTCGTGGGGAATTAGAAAAGTAGAATTGTAACCTGTTTTACCTTCGAATTCAAGAGGGTTCTTCACGTCGGGATTCTTCGGAGGCTCCGATGGTGCCGGTTCTGGATTGTGTTCGACCTGAGCTTCTGGTTGTTGATTGTGAAGGTGTTCTTCACGTTTTGGAGGTGGTTTGGTTGATGTTTGATAATTGATGATGTTGTGGGAGTTGAAAAATATGTTTTGGTGTTGATTTTGGTGAGATTTCAGTGTTTGATTGTGGCTCTGGAGTTCAAAAACGTGGAGAGAGAGAGACGGCTGCCTTCTTTGAGAGTCTAGGGTTCTTGAGGTTATGAGATTCTGATTTTATCCAAAAACCTATCCCCTTATATAGACTTTCTTAAAGATAAATAAAATCTAGTAAAAGTAAGATTCTTTGGTATTTTAATTAAAAGACTTCCCAAAGGAATTTTGCTGTGAAATTTTAACCACATGTCAAGGATGGATATTATGAATTTTCTGAGGTGGAACCGAATTTTTTAAATGTTGGAATATTTTTAAATTGAATTTCCCGTCAGATTCAGTCATAAATTGCTAGAAAATTATTGGAAATTCGAAAAAATCAAAATTCCAACGCCATTATGCCTAAAATGCCATCCTCTATCATGGGTTAAAATATCAAAGCATTTCAAGCTGATTTCAGATCCTTTGGAGGAGAGAGAACCTATAGGAGGTCTTAGGAGCCTTAAAAATTACGAAAACGCCCTGACAATGACGAAGCTGCTCCCCATGCCATGGAACACGCCAATCGGGCCGGGATCTGTCACTACTTGACTAAAATGCCCCTCACAACACCAGCACCCCGTAGACCCTAACCCGGGGGGTCAAAATTTTGGGTATAACACCCCCTAGGGGGAACGTTTTTAGTGTGCAGGTACCCGAAGCGGATACGTCAAGGTAAGAGACCGGTGGCAAGCCTTCGTATTTAGAAATAGGTAGTTGTGAGGAAGGGGTAATAGATAGACTCTTAGTGAGCATGTATAAATTTGGGAGAAGCATTGTATTTGATTTGGAACCTAGTAAACTCGGTATGAGGATTATTTTGTATTGAACTTGGAGTATTGTATTGAATGAGGATTGTAGTAATTACTTGGTAAATGGAGTATGTGTTGCAGATATGTAGTACTCAGGATTCCGGTCCATCAGACCGATGCTGCATATAGAAGTAGTAGCCTTGTTAGTCACGTGGGTGACTAACGGCATTGTATCACCCATTGTATGTAAGTATGTATCCGCTGCATGACTCTGAAAGCACGAGGAGATTGGACGGTAATGTTCGTATTAATAGTAGGGGTGTTAAAAAAGTGGTATCAGAGCCAAGTATCGCCCTGATGACTGGAAATACCGAGCTTAGGAAATACCGAGTTAGGAATAGAAGCTTAGGGCTAAGGGCTGAGTGTTAGCATTAGAGATATGCTAGATAGGAACTCCCGGTGAGTACCGGATACCTACAATACCAGTCCCGCCCACCGCATCCCCATTGTATAACTTGGGAAAGGACGCTAGAGAGAGGAAAGACCTCTCATACCCGGGGAAAACCCGATCTGGCAGTTGTGAAACAATCACATGGTAAACAAGAACCGACACGTGGTAGATGCCGAGAACTGGAAGTCCCGGAGATGGATCCCGGTTGAACCACAACGCCCGCATTTAATAGCGGTAGGATGAACACTCCAACCACGAGGAGGCTGCAACTTACAACAGCATGGGGCGACGTGCTTAGCAGTCGTGAAACCTAGCTAGTCAATCAACAGCAGGAGAGAAGCACTCACCGTGTAACGGAATAGAAAAAGGAGCAGTAACGGAACCCGAGACACAAGTCTACAGATAATAATACTTGAATAATCCACCAACGGTATGCTGGCTGACTAAGGACATAGTCGGAAGCGGTTGGTTCCAAAACTACGACACCAAACGGTTACAATACCTGGCCGACATAGCTTACACAGCTACAAGGATATCCACGGGATATGAACCGATAGGACTACAAGGGTAGTGCCTAACAAGCTAAGGCTCGATAACCACGGTAAACCAGTGGGAACGAGCAACAAGGGAAAACATAAAACTAAATAAATGGGGATTCCTAAGGATTGAAGAAGTACCCCGACCAAGACAACCATGTCAAGATCAATGAGAAGCTACTTAAAAGGATCGAGTATCCCAATCATAAATCAATAAGATCCAGGGAAGAGTCAACAAGACTATCAAATACAAGTAGAAACCATACC